>PVMI01067597.1:0-11010 GCA_008528875.1 Aulacorthum solani | reverse complement strand
TAATAACTAATAAGTAAGTTCAATACAATATTATAGATTAATTATTTTAAATTATTTATAATATTTTGAGTGAAATTGTAGGATTAGATTTTTTTTTATGATTGTCGTTTTGAGGTGCCTATTAATATAAAAAAATAAAACTATAATTTTCAAGTGAACTTAAAATGAATAATTAAAAGATAATCCTAAAAATGAATAGTTATTCAACATTTTGACGAGAAATTAATTATTTAAAATCACAAAGATCTATGCACTTATTATACGTTCTAAGGTAAATAATTTGTCACTGAACATGTTTTTTCTTTTACTATTTTTGTATTATAACTTATAAGGTTATCTATTATATGTGACTGGTAAGTAAAATGAAATACTTGGTGGCCGGTGTTTTATATATCCTAGTTGCATACAGAAACGTAAGTAATTTGTTGATGGAATTTCACTGACTGTTGGCACATGAAGGTTACACGTAAGATGTCATTAGTCATGGCCCATGGTACTCTAGTCATCAAGCATAGAATGACGTTACAGAAAGCTTAAATTGTTTTAGTATTTAATGATTTAGTGACACCATGTTACTGTATTATGATTAATCTAATATATTTATATGTAATAGGTATACACACAATTGATGGCTATCTAAATTGTATTAATTTAATTTGAATAGTTGAAAACCTATTTAAAAAATAAATACTAAACATTATAACTGTTAAGGAAAATAATAAGACTTAATATAAAAAAAGAATACGCCTATTATATATTTTGTAATTTTAATATTTGATCTACACAACTAAATGATATAGAAAATTGATTTAAAAGTGTACAGAATTTAAATGGTTTTTAATTTTTATACTTATATAGTTATATTGTACAATAAATTAAAAACCGGTATTTTCAATATTTTCTACTATTACTTGTATTTCACCATTCTTTCGGCCTGTTCAGAATCCAAATAACATTTTGAAAACATTTTTCGAAGTCAACATTTTAAATGCAAAGTTTTAAACATTTTCTTACAACCTGGCTGATAAGATTTAATAGATAGCAACAATATTATATTAACTTATAAAATCTACTTCTAAATTATTTGTCACTAATTGATAAATGATAATTATACTTTAGGTAGAGTATTACAATGTATATTACTATATTACAGTAGCTTTATCATTGATATTTATTTTTAAATGTAGGTATTATTACATTAATCGCTTATTTATACTAGTTAAATTACATTATTTTTTAATGAATAATTAGTATATTTTGTAATGTGCATTAAATTAATATCATCATCTTTGAGAATTTGAGATGATGTAAGTACCTACTTTTGAAACTGTATATTTAGCAGGTGGTATTATTTAAATCGAAACAAACATTTGAACAGTCATAGAATTTTTTAGTTTTATAGTTAAGTCATAAATTCAATTAATATATATACAAAAAAACTATATTTTTTCATTCCTGAACGTTAAGGTATTTATTTTCATATTTTATTAATTATTGGCACTACTCAACTTATGGCTATAATCTATATGTAACATTAAGGAAACGCACAAGCACCCCCATTGGTTTTTTATAAGTGAAAGTGATATTCATATTCGGATATTCCATATATTGTTCGTATTAATTGCACGTGCATTGACAATAATTATAACATAGGTGGGTGCTATATTTTTTACTACTTTCGCGATGCGACGTATTTCCATGGTGGCCAATTTCATTTCACTTTTTGAACCTGTTTTTTTTTTAAACGCTGTGGATCGGCTAATATAATCTAAGCTGCAGCAATCGTCCTTCTGCGGTCTTCAGCTCCGGGCCAAATTCAACCGGACGACACGTAAACGGTAAACATAGAGGAAGTAAACACTACCCGTGAAAGTTTTAGTGTCAATGATTGATTTGCATGCTGAGATTTTGTAAAATTGTTCATATATTGTAGTGTAAAATTATCATTTTTTTTCTCTAATTCAAACGGTCCTTGTTAATACTTATCGACCTATGATATTATGTTTGTTTTCATTAGCGTCCATTACGTAATTTTGCTAGTTTCTATCCTTGAGTACAAGATCACGTCTATGATATTAATGTTTAAACTTCAAATATATAATATACCTAGTTAGACATTTTCTACGTCTTAACTAAAATCATGTTAATTAAAACATCTAAATCAAAATACAAAATATGCAAACGATGTTGTAATGATTTTAATTCTATTCTATCCGTATTCAGAAATATACTCATGTAATTATGAAATGTATACAAATATTAAGAATATTATAGGAGGTATAAAAGTTTATATCGAAATATATGTGACAAATCATATGTTTAAAAAGTGGTATATATTAGATATAACTATATACCTAACTACCTAAGTCATGTACACAAAATGTAATATATAGTAGGTACATATAATAGTTTTGAGATTAGTGATATATAGAGGAAAAGGTTTCCAACCTTATAACTAGACTAGAGGTATAACAGTTAATTATATTCATGTTGAATATAATATTTACTCGTATATTTTCACTTCTTTTAAAACATTTTTTTTTCTGAGCACGGAGATAAAAAGTAAAATTAATTATAGGCAAACGTATGAAGCAAATATCAAATATTTCGTATCGAACATTTCTTGTAAGCCCCTCCATGTATTACAAACGTAATGTTACCATTATACATTTACATCAATACTAATTATATTATTCATGAAAGTTTCTTTATAAATTTAAATTTAAGATAGTTTAATCATACAGGTATATAGGTAGGTGATTTTATATGCTTACAATATTATCGGATAGTTATTATAAAACATTTTTAAACATTTTTTCAAACATTTATTAAAAGTTTTAGAGGAATTATGTTTTATTTATTTATTATTTTAATTTATTAAATGAAACACATTTTTAAAGAAGAGCACATCTATTTCTTAAATACATTACAATTATTCGAATATATTATAATAGTACTTAACACATGATAAACGACAACTGACTATTATAATATGTTTTGAAACTCCTAACATTTTAAATACAATTATAAAATAGGTGGATTTGTATTTTGGTTTACTCGGGTAGCTGTGTAAAATATTTATTCCATAATATAGGTATGTTATGAAATTGATTCATATATTATCTATTGCGTTTTGACTCTAATTCAATATTCGGTTTTCAAATACTTGTTTATTCAATTTTGTAACACTGATATACTTGCAGCGGTTCTGATATAAAATTATTATAATCTAGTAACTACATGATTATATCTAGTCACGAATTCACGATTTCATACCAAGAGCTATAATATAAAAATCCTATTAAATTTAGAAAACTTAAAATAAATATAATAATCATTATTTTATTCGGTGTTGACTTTTCTAAAACGTATGTATATTAACAAGTCTTCTTAAAAATAATCATATTTAAGTGTTAAGATAATAATTTTAATTTTCTTAAAAAGAAAAAAATAGCTAAAGCAACCCATGTAATAATTTTTTCAAAAACACTGGAATTGAAAATTAATTACATCAATTAAATAAATAGCTTATGGCATCGTCTACCATAGGTAGTTACATAAATTTGATATGGTAATAATTATACAAATTAAATGACTGAGTATATTATAAATATAATCTCAACATTACAACGGTCAACGACGATAATTGGTATAATTTATGGATTTAGTAACTTATATTTTGTTCTTCTCGCTATTTATCCATACAGGTACACATACATATCAATTTTCTTACATAAAATAACTACAGTAAGCTACTAATCACGCACAGCTAAAATTATTTTTAAAATAATAGCAAAACGAATTTAATTTTTATTGGTCGTTAGGTATAAATTACTTATAATATTCTGGAATATTTTTCAGAGATAATCAGCTAATATCGTTTCATTATATTTTTTAGTATTAACTTACATTAGTCATTTATTGCTCATTGCTTTAGTGACCATTTTAATTCTGTGTAAATAATTATATTTACTGTTAGAAACTAAGAAACGTGAACAAAGAAACTACTCATTAAGAAATAAGTATAAGACATACCATTAAGAAGTTGTTCAACTCTACTGCAGGATATATAGGTATAAAACTACGAATTATAATAACAGTCCGTCAGTCCCAAACCTTTTACAAATATATACAGACAACACAATTTGGATAGTGATTACATAATACATATTTTGATTTAACAATAAGCGAATATTAAAATACATTTGTATCATTAAGTTGTTTTTGATTTGACTTTAAGATTACTTAAGAATATTAAAGCAATTATTACCACGAAATATGTATGAAGGAAAATGTTTTCTTCGGGATCTTATGAATAATATCATAATTCATTAACTTTTTTGCATTATTGAATTATTTTAAATTTTTAGTGTCAAACAGTTATTTAAACTCGATCAATTATATCAGAAATGTCAAAAACGCTTTTTCTTTTTTTACTTTCATTATTAGTAAAATGTTATGAAATGAGCTCATCTATTCATTTTACCCATAAACGAGATAGCATTTATATTTTTGCATAGTATGAATAAGAGATGCATAATAAAATAATATATTCCAATATGGTTCTAAATAAATAGTTATATAAATATAAAATATAAAATATGTAAGATGTAAGATATATTAATTCCAGATACACAAAAAATTATGATTGCAATAGAGGGAAACGTATGAAAAAATATTCAATAGTATAGTCGAAACATTTACAAAATATAATAGTAAACTTTTTTACAGAAAAAAATATCACCTGAATAACAGCTCTATTGTGAAAAAAAAATCTATCTATAAGTCAAAACAGATATGTCAGCACTATAAAATTTTTAATGCGGATATTTTTTATTTCTTTCCAGTCGAAAATTGAATATTAAATTATTTGACACTCATTGTTTTCAAAAAGTATATGAATGTACTAAACATCAACATAATATACAACACATATATTTCTTAACTAACCAAATGAACACAAACAATATTGTAGATTGTACAATTTTTACATGTTACGTTCGTGAACGCCATATTGCTGGATAGGTCGTAAATGTTTATGACTCTCGTCAACTATAGGCGCATTGTGTGCTCAAACGTGAACACGAGCTCACTGTGTTTATGGTCACACACAATGGCTTGGCGTAACAAAATAATTCATAAATATTTTAATTTCAAATATTTAATAAGTAACCACAACATTAATATTGGCTTGCGTGATTTTTAGCATAACATACACTTATGTAGGACGTAGGTATATATTTTTTCCTCTTGTGTTATCGTAGCTTAGGGCTGCGTAGTGCGTTAGTATAACTTCCATATGAGCTGCATTGTGTACTATTCTAGAAACCATACATACGATATAGCATCAATTATTATTATTACAAAACATTAAAAAATAAAAAGTTGGGTGGTAGGCGGGACAAGGTACCCTCTGTCTCTGCCATCTGCAGAGGACAATTTGACTGGAAACTTCGAGGACTACCGTTCTCGAAGTCTTATGCTTAAGTCAAATTTTTCCAAACAGGGTGGAACCACCACCCTTGAATCTCATGGAGGATTTGCCATGCTCGTTGGCCCAATGGACGTAGTCACGTAGATATAACTTTCTGTAGCTATTTATTATACAATGTAGGTATATACTAAGTAATGGTCATAGGACATAAGTACAAACTGTAGTAAATATGCATAAATATACTTTTTTTTACTTTTTCTTATCTATTAAGAGTGAAAATAATAAAAATTAATTAGAGACAATGAATTGAGAATCATTTGGATATGTTGTGTAACGACGAATTAGTAAGTGTAGGTACATTGAAAAATTAATTCTTATAACGATTTGTTCATAAATCAATTAAAATTATTTGTAATAAGTGAATACCAACAAGTCCTAACTACTGAACTAAAAGTTAGAAAAAATAAATGTAAGAGGTAGCACACTATATTTGTATTTTTAAACTGATGTATTTTACATTTATATAAATATTATTTGTTCTGCCCAAAGTTTTCCGAACCAAAGATTTGTTTTTTTCAAAATACATATTTGTAAAATAAATGTGTAGGTATGGCATATTTGTACTAATTATAGTTATAGTAGGTATGTTGTATATGTATTATGTTATATGTAACCAATGGAAACAATTTACATTTAAGAAAAGAGAATTGGTTTTCCATGAACTAAAAATGCATCTTTGAGCTACCTTTTAGTTATCTATGAAGGTTCAAAAAAAATTTTAAACCTGCTCCTCGATGTTTTCTTTCTTGAAAAAAAAAATCAAAATAATTAGATGAGTAGTTTCAGAGAACATGCATGACAAAGATTTTCATTTTCTCATTTATATGTATAGAAGATCTAGTTAACTAGCATTTTTACAATAAACAGATGTGTTTCCTATGTATGTATGTATGCTATTGTTGTTGCTTACTGAAATTATGATCAGAGGGGGGAAGGAAAGTTTTGGTTGGCATGTTATTACCCTAACTGCTTTTTACACCAATTGAATTTTAAAACATTGAGTGTCTCTATAAGTACAAAAATATAGTATGTGTTAGTGAGAATTCAATGATACGAAATGAAATATCAGGAAGTTCTCTCATTTAGGTCATGTTTATCCAATGGACTTTTACATTCATTATTTTTTTCAAGATCAACTAAACAATCGCTACAAAATTGACACAAAAAATAAAATCGTAAAAAATATCCATTCATTGTGTAAGACGTGGTTAACGTATATCTATTATATGATATAACTTAATATTAAATGTTGCCATAAGTTATTAATTATGCATTTTTGAAAAAATTTTGTTTTTTCAATTATCAAGCGTAATATTATGATGAACTCTTTAAAAAACATATTTGTACTAATAGAAGACCTTCAAAAAGTATTCGTGGCCTTAATAATAAATTGGTAATACTTCGCTAATATTTAATTATAAAATATTTAAATGTCAACAAAACAACAAATTATACTAAATAAATATTAGCAATATTTATAAAATATTAAAAGTGAAATAATTTTATATAATTTCTACTTTGTAAAATAATGACACATTGTTGCCTATCAAATATTTATAGTTATGATTTAGGTACAAGCACACAATATATAAAAAAATATTATTCGTTCCTCATCAATTTAATTATTTAAATGTATAGGTAGCGAATTGTCGTGGAAAATAATAGTTATACCTAATTAAAAATAAGCAGCTTATATTATATAATAAATAAATGACATAAACTATATTACCAAGATGTGTTTCCTAAGAACTGTTTAAAATATACTTATTCATCACAATAGTGTGCAGTTGTAAAAACATTTTTCATTGTTATGAGGTGCCTCTATATAGTTCCTAAATTGGTCGTAGAAAATCGTGGATTAAGGCCATGGCCTTTGCTTTGCTTTGCTTATGAATATATAATCTATTACGAATATCAAAATATAATAATCTGATATAATATATGAATTTAGAATAAATAGGTATGTAGAACATAAATATGTGTAATAAATATTAAATACCTACCTATAGGCTGAGAACTTAATGCGTTTTGAAAACCTCACAATGACACAAGTGTAATGAAACCATGGACATTTTTAGCAAAAATAGGTGCAGTTTAAGTACATTTATACGCTCTCAAATTTTGGAGCATGTAAAAAACACGCACACGAGTGTCGTTCATCATTCGGTCGGTATATTGTCTTGAAAATGTCTGTTGCATCACTTGCCACACGCGTAGACCACTGTGACGCTGCATGCCCGAAATTGGAATGACTCGACCTGTTACGGTTCTTTTTTATATAATATAATTATAATATTATAATAAAGCAGTCTTCCTGTGGTTTAATCAGATGATTTATATGCAAAGTTCTTACTTAATATACTGTGCGACCTTGCTAATGAAAGTGATAACAATATCAATAACATTGTCCGTCATTGTAATTCGTTTACAATAAGTATATTATAACAGCTCTTTCGCGTGGTCTTTTTGGTTACAACATTAACGCAACCCACTATATAATACAATACATATTTTAGGTGTACATAAACGTAATTCAAATTTCTAACAGTTGACTATTTTCTATTGTTATCGTTATCAGTCGTCATCACTTCGTCAGTTATAAAAATCAAACGGAAACTTATTTACGTGGGGCGATAATTCAATTATACGCGGAAAATCATTTATACGCCTCTCCGGATTTATGTAACATAGACTGCAACGTATTACGTAGGTTACCTATGCATATCGTTTAACTAAACCGACTTTTTTTAAAATTAAAATATAATAATACTAAACATTAATAAAATATAATACCATAAATATTTTTCAAACGTTAGTGTACTCCGACTACTTTATTGTCAGCGTCTTTCACTGATATTCACATCTAAGGCATCGACTTATGATCGACCAAGATATGACCGATTGCAGTCCAAGAAGAAGAATCCCAAAGTTTGGAATAAAAAAAAATGATGGTTTATGTAAAAAAATATGTATCATAATAATATTTTATTTCATTCGTTGCAAAATGTTGTGAATATTCACTATAACTAATAATTAATAAATATAAAATCGCGGATATTACAGTGTTAAGCGTATTAAGGAATCGTTGATGCATAGCTGTATTTTTTTTAGACTTTTCTTGTCATGGTAACTCTGGTATTGGTATATACTCGTACATGGTGGTGGTGCTGTTATGTCTTCTCTTATGGGTAATAAGCGTAAGGTGAAGCGAAAGTCTTGGCGACGTACGGGTAAGTGGCGTAAGACGACACGGCGCCGTACGGGTGACGAGAAGCGACGTACGGCGCGGCGGCGTACGGGGAAGCAACATACGGTGAGGCCACATACGGTGATGCTGCGTACGGTGAAGCAACGTATGGTGAGGCTGCGTACGGTGAGGCCAAGTATGGCGATGCGGCGTACGGGGCGGTCAGGTAGGGTGAAGCGTACAGACCACGCTTATTGCGGTCTCCAGCGGCGGCGGGGGCGGCCGATTGGGACGATTGTTTTGCAGACTGTTCAGTGGCGTAGGCAGATACGAAGCACATGGCGACGGCTAGCAGGGCGAAAGATACCTATGAAAACACAATAAATTAATCACGATTCGGACAAGTTTTCAAATCAAAAAATATACGTAAATAATTATGGCATTTTAGAAAAGCTCCAGCCCATTTCAATGTGTAAAAAAATATGTCTCATCCAAACAGGGATAGACCAATTGGAAGAGTTTTTCAAACATAAATTTGGGCATACAATAATAGGCTGGAGAGTGGTTGTAGCGCAGTATACATCATTTTTAGCAAAACATTTGTTTATCGTAATCATGTTATTACTATATTACTGTTTAAAATCCATAAAAACAGATCGTTTAATTTATTATTTAATATATCAAAAAGGTAGATTCATCTTAAGTTACAATATTTCTGTTTTTATGTTTTGAATACCTCTATGTCTTATTTTAACCTATCTATCTAACGAATACGTGTAAATTATCACTTACTTGGAATTTCATTTTGATTATGTACGTTGTTTGTTGCTTATTGTTTGAAAATATGACTTGAGAAGCCTGTATGTCCACTATAGTCGAATGATGAACTGATTGACCTGAGTCCAATCGGTCGTTTTATATAGTATCATTCGACCATGTAACGCCCAATTGTCATTCAGAGTACAATATTCCTACGTCCTAGTTACCACACATCAGTTTTGATGCCAAATAAAATAACAATTGAATTATAATGTTTTTATACAGCAGCACAATCGGATTTTTTCCATTCTGTTTTATAATCACCACCCTTTTCAGTGTATACTTAATACTTACATTCATCATAAGTATCCTTAAGTATCCTTGACGTCGAAGAGGGGTTTTGTAACTCTATATATGGATGACCCTACACTATACAGCAGTGTATACAGCAGTCTATACATCGTCGTTTATGCGCCAATGTGATATTATTGAAAATTGTTATTTATTATTTTAATGAATTATGCATATTATGACAATACTATTATGATAATATCAATGTATGAAATAAATTGTCTACAGGCCTTGATCATAATACTTATTGGAGTTGACCTCAGTGCTGGATTTCATTCGGTTGTCGAAAACTATAACAGCTACGGCCTACGAAGACATGCGAGACTAATGGTAAATCATCAGATCGAAAAGAGTTCCTATAATTTTTGTATATAAAAAAAAGTGACATCTTATACAAAAAAATTAATATAATACACTTTGTATCAACAATGCAGCAATTCACAAAAATAAATAGAAACTATTAGGTGTTTAATACTTCTATACATATTTCCTATTTTTAATGTATTTAAATTGAATTTTAGGCCATTGTCTGATTGGTTTATAATAAATCATGTGTAAATTATTTGAATTATTTCAAAAATACTTATTTGAAATTATCACATTGGTGGTAAAATTAATATTAATAACTATTGACATTGGTATACGCCACTTTATTTTTTTATTTAGAACACAGTCTAATTTTAACCCGCATAATTTAAATTGTTTGAAATATTCATTAAACATATTTGATTATATTTTTTATACACGGAATAATCTATAACATTATTTATTTATGTGTGTATTATTTGGGCTTATTAGACAATATTATAATTTTAATTCGCATAGAAATTATTTTCAGTGTAAGTATACAAGCTCATTTTACATGAAATTACTATTCTTCAAAGTATTAAAAGATTATTTCGTTAAAAATATGGTATGTGCTGTATAATTGCCTTCGACAGTCTACATATTATATTCGGATATTCCCATATCAAACAGGAATCAATATGTTTCCAATTAGTGGATCTACTCGTGTATAATACTTGTGTTTACAGTATTTGCTACCTGAATTAATTAAGTCTCATTGCAGTAATCGTTGCAAACATAAATTAAATCATTGACATTTTACTATTACAAGCTACTGTATTTTTAATACGTGTTTTGTAACACCGAAACATTAAAGTCTTCAAAATAGGTACCATGCATAAAAAGTATCAAGCAAATGTACTTAATTACAACT
>PVMI01067595.1:0-10307 GCA_008528875.1 Aulacorthum solani | reverse complement strand
ACGAAACTCGGTGTACCCCGAAACAATAATTATTTGCGTATGCGACCCGTGCGAACCGACTGCTCGATAGAGCTACACAGCGCTGGCAGACAATAGGACTTTTTGTTGTTCGTTTTGGTTTTTGTTTTTTTTTTCGTCTTTTTAATTTGACACGCGACGTTCACGAAACGAACAAAAAAACACGAAAAACTTTCCCGCTCCAACACCCCACAGTACTCGTTTTGTCAGCCCGCGCAGACTATCACTTCCGAAAGAAAAACGCACAACGCATTATATATACTTATACCAGCCTTATATTGTACTGAATATGATGCTTTTTAGCCCACCGGTGGAGACAATGCATTCGGTCCGTTCGGAAAATGCGCCAACTCGTATCTCCACGTGCAGTGTATTACCTATATCGATAATGGTCCTACAAATCTCCCCAGACCGTAGCCTGCACCGAACTGGCGCCAGAACTCTATAGCTAGGAACAGAAGACAAAAAAAACACGGTCTCATGAATTATTTAATTATTGCAGCATGCGATCGCCGAGAGTGGGCTATATATTTATCGATGGAAAATTAATTTTCTTTTTTCTTTCCCCCGTTGACGTTTCAACGTGGGACTCACGCCCATATACTTGAAAGTTGCAGCAGGCGTATGGGGAGAAACAATTTTTTTTCCATACAAGAGACTTTTTTATTCGACTTCAAATAATGGGGTTTCCACATGATATACGAGTTTTTTATTAATAATAACTTAAATATAACTTATTATATTTAAACAATACGCATACGCTTAAATCCTGGCATAGAATCGATTTAGATTTTTTTTATGTAAATCTTATATTTTAATTTAAAACATTGACCCATGTATCAATTATAACATTATTATTATGATTACATGTATCATTAGAATAAAATTATTTTACATACATATTGTGATAAAACATCTCGATGACAATTCAAAAAAAAAAATCGGCTTCCTAAAATAAAAATACAAGAAAAATATACACTATAACTAACGATAAATTCTAAGATGGTTTAAGTTTGCCTCCCCCCATTTGGATTACGTTTTTTTCTCTTTTGAAGTAGGTACTTAAATAATTATCATCATTAGACTCTGAATCGGTCACCATAATCTAACACCCAAGCACCTCAAGGTTTATCATAGGATCAGTCTCTTCTTTGTGCGAAACACAATTCTCACTCTCATGAGAGTGTTACAGATCTCAAGGAATCAGATACGAGCTCAATATTTCACGTAACCTTTGTAAACTTCTTACGTCTAATCCTGAAATCTCTACTCTGGTCATCGAATGTCTTCATTTTTCCGAACTGTATTATAATATTTAAGGTATCATTTAACTATATTTATTACCTACTCTATCAATATTATGCCCCTTTTATATTTTCTACATTAAGCTACCATATTGTTTTGTATTATGTTAGACACTATTAGACATTGACAACCATCTTGTTAATGAGCATAAAGTATAAATAAATATTTAAACGAAACGATTTATATATGTAGTTTGTATGTACCTAATAATGAATAACTGAACTAGTAAATGAAATTATCATAATTTGTGTACAATTTTATGTTTAGAAATTAGTAGGTATACTTTTTTATATTTTAGAACTTTCAGCATAAAACTATTGTAGTTCGACGATTTGTAGGTACACTTATATCTGCGAATTACATTGCTTAAATATTTTGATAAAATACGTATAAACAAGAAATGAAAAATAAAAATAGTACTTTCAGCTGTAAAATTAATCATAATATCAATTTGTGAAATATAGAAGAATAAGAATTCATATTTTGGGTACTATACTGATATTTTAATACTTTATACGACCCCAACAGTTGGTTCACCGAATATTTTTATGACACAATATCCAAAATCTTTCACTGACGTGAGCAGAATTTCCTTATTATATTTTATGGAAAATAAAATATATTTTTATACAGATACCCAAAAACATTATTATTATATATAAATTACTATGTTATTTTTTGTGTTTGAAAAGAAAAAAACCTATTTTAAAATGCTTAGATGTTTCTTTAGCTCCAAATAAAAATCGATTTAGTAGTATTTTATAGTATACTTGCTGTAAAAATATCATAAAAAAACGTTTTGTGGACTACTATAAAATATTTACATATGCATAACGTACAAATATTTTTTTTTCATACTCGCATGAAGTACAATATAATTTAAATGATTCAATAATAGATTCTGTTTATCCAAATTATGTGTTACTTGTTAGTATAATACGTGTGCATGTACATTATTATATGTATATTGTTATAGTTTTTATTGACTTTCAATATAAAAAATGATCTCCTTAATTTCGGGTATTGTAAAATATAATATTTGTCGAACAAGCTTTATGCTATACCTTCAGTGTTTCACTGATTTAATTGTTTCCAATATTCAAGTACTTATAAACGTTGAACAGTACCTTGGAAACCAAACGGTATCATAATTTACTCAACTATAGCTGAAAGGTTAATGAATGGTAATGTTCGTATTTGTCTACAGTATAAAATTAGGTACACTAACTCGTGTATCTACCAAACATTAAACAATAACTATAAATCAACTCTTAAATATTAGTCATATAAACCGTGAAAATAATAACTTTACTATTAATCATAATGGCGATGGGTGTACTACATCATACTTACATAATATTAATATTTAGAAATAAACTGTGTCTGACGTTTGGTGCATATTCGGATTTAAAGGTAAAATAAGATACTTTTATTTTACATATAATATATAGTTTAACATGCCTATTCACCGTGAAAAAAAGATATTTTTTTTAGTAGGTTGTTATTATTATTTATCACTCTAAATAAAATCCGTCAACTGAAGTGCCAGATGGAGGTAGATATTGTAGTATGTTCTTGTAACATGCAGCTGATAATTAAAAATAAATAATAATATACAATTTACCTATAGTAGATATACAAAAATTTATAATTTCCTTTTATCTCTCTTAGTGTTCATAGTTTATATTTTACAGTCTTACAACTTTGTTGCCACTGCATATTTGTAAGGTGAAAAATTCAATACAGAACAATGTGTAAAACGTATCAAAGTACTTCATTACTTTCGTTGTAATCAATATTTTGGACTTTTTATATATTTACAAGGATTAGAATTATACTGTTTTACAATTCTTAGTGAGATTATTTTTGAAAATTAAAAACATAAAAAAATAAAAATTTTTTTTTTGAATATTATTTGAGCACAATTAAAAATAACCATTTTTCAGCCTTTTTTTTTTTTGGCAAAATATCGATAGTAAAGATTGTCAAGTACTTTTATAGTAGATGCAAAATCATTGAAATTTTAATAATATTTTCAGATCTACCTGTCACACACTCACAACATGTATAATAACATATATAATATCGTTATTGTGGTGTGTCCATTGTAACTACAACCTACTGGCTATTCCATACATGTATTTTATATACACGGTCCGCGAGATATTATGCTGTGACGTACAATCGATCGATGTTTACCGGACGGCATTCGTGAGAATATAAAAAAAAATAATCGTGATTTTCTTCCGAGCTCCCTGCCGATGCCGCTGTCAATAAAACGCGAATACAGAAATTTAATAAATTAATAATAATATAAGCACACCACTCGTTACCCCAACCCGTACAAGGGTTAAGCGCCTGTTTCTCCGGCAGTCAGTCACTCGCCGTCTCTCCGTCTCGACCACATGCGTGTGTGTGTTTAGTATAATGGAGACTTAATTATCGGGACGTGCACTGCATGCACTCACGCACGAGGACACGCGGCGACGGAAAAACGAAAAGGGCCCAAAAACGGTAATGGATTACTACGATGATTATAATAGCAATAATAATAATAATAATAATAATAATTTCGAGAGTCCGGCGAAATCCGGATGATGGGAGGCGGGCGAGAGGTTAGCATGAAAGGGCGGCGGCGGCGGCGACGACGAAAGGTCCGGCAGAAATCCTTTTTATTGTTACCGGCCGGTGAAAGAGGGACGCGCCGCCGAACGATATGATAAAAAGAGAATCTATTGTTGTGCGGCGGCGGCGGCAGGGGACTTTGGCCGCCGCGAGAGCCTTGTTTTAACATAATGTCCCGGGGAAACAAAAGATAATTATATATATATATATATATATTATAATCCGAACACGGGACCCGAATACGTACTCGAAAAACGAATTTAATAGTAAAACATAATGTCTGGTATAATATATGAACCGCTGTTTATAAGTACCTACACGAGGGCATATTTTTATTTAATTCTCTTGTGTACACCTAACGATATGGGCTTTCTCACGTCTGCGAGACGGTGGTGGCGGGCGCTTTCGAATTACGATTTACGACAAATGAAAACGGTACGGGTTTTTCGTTTTTGTTTTTTTCATAACGATCAATATAATATGATGTGTAGAAATCTGTACGAAGGGTTTTAATACTTTGACTGCAAATTGTTTTTCAGAATTATAGAAAATAATACTACCGCTATAATGCGTGCTGGGTATGTACAGTGGTTACCCCGGAGTTGTTTGCGTCCGAACAGCTTGGATGTCTTTAATTATTTCTTCAATCGTCGCCCTCGTCCATCCACGTACGTTATAATAACGCGTATAAACACACACTTGATATTTTTTTGGTTTTTAATTTTCATCTGAATACCGCGCTTATACTTATAAAGGACGATGATTCGCAATTTCCGCTTTTGTGCGTTACAAACGTACAAATTATTATAATTTCAATAAAGTACGCCCGACACCTGACATTTGACTCGCAGCCCTGTCCAGTGATGTTTTATGTCCAATTTTGTATATTTTAAGTGGACATCACGTTATGGTGTCCGCATTGTACAGCGGAGCTTGCTAGCAGATGGTACGGAAGTGCAGAAAAACGATTTTTATTCTTCACTCCTTGTCAAGACACTACGTATATTATTATTCGTGAATGATGTAAATTGTATTTCAGAAGAAAAAACAAACCCCGCACAAGAACAAAAACAAAATGATTCATTTGTTCCAGTTTTCTGCTGTATATTATGCTGTATCCTACAACATATTTATAACAAAAAACACCATTTCATTCAGTAGAAAACGCAATTGTAAATATTATGTAATGTATAATGAAGCCAATTAGATCGCCACTCACGGTTTATTATTTTTATCGTAAAAAACAACGAATGGCATCTTACCCGTTTTAGCTTTGTCTGCGACGATTTCCGTGGTTATTTTTTGGAAAAAATAATTCAAAATTACAAGAAACAAATATTGTTTCAGATAAAATTTTAACAGATAAATACTTCATTATAATTATTTTTTAAATAAAGGAACCACAAAAATGTACAATTATCAAAGTTGATCACATAAAATGATCATACAAATATGCGACGGTAATATCAATAACAGTCATATACCCGATAGATTGAACTAGTAACTCTCTTAGCCAGATCCTTTTCAAACGTATCTTGGAGGCATCAGAGATTGTGTGAGAGAATAATAATCGATTAATTAGTGGGCTCCGACGAAGGCCTGAAGAAAGGTTAGCCCACTGAGGGCTCATTGTTCTTAAGTCGGAAGATTTCGTATTTTTTTTTTAGGAAAATGGCTACAACTAATTATTTGAAACCACAAAAATATTAGGTCATCTGCGTTGGAACCCACATACCCACGCATAAATAGATTTCAGGGTGCGTAGGTATATACCTACAGAATATAGAAATAAAGCAATGTCGCATTGTTAGAATACTTCAGCTAGTTTGTTTACACTAACTAAAAAAATGTAATTCAAATCGTAAAATTTAGCCGAAAAATAATATGAGGCAGAAATTAATTTTTTAAGTTTAAATAGGGTTATGCAACATCAAGAAGTGCTGCTGCGTAGTATTGTTTTCTTTCCATTCGTGTGGTGATTCGGTCTATAATGTGGTGGAGATCTTAGACGTGACCCAAATTAGAAATGGTGTTGGCTTTTTTATTGGATGATATTAGAAAGATTGTATAAAGAATACAACGTTGTTAGGATAAAAGCTTGACTAAGAAACCCACAACTGGTCATCGGAGCCATCGGATAAATTCAGAGTGTAGCAATTCTTATTATTATTCATAAACAGAGTTTTTTACAGTAATTTTTGTCGGTCGAATTTTAAGTCAATGGAATTTTTTTTTAATTAAGTCAGGATTTAAGAGTACATAGTAAGTACATTTTTGACAGTTGGCCTTGACGTTTCTATCTTCACGAATGAAGATAGCGTGCAGCAGTTATTGAGTAATTAACCTAGGTACCAAAGTTTCACCACCATTTGAATTAATTTAATTCATCACCAATTTTACTATACTTTGAAAGGTCCACTGGTCCGGTAAGCGGTGGGAGTGATGGTTGTGGTCAGGGGTCAATTTATATTACACGGATATTTTGAAACTTAAACTATGAAAATCTGTGTTGTTTGAATTGCGATAAGAACAAAGTACAAGAAACGATGTTGTGTGACTAGCATAATAGCATACATGACGGAACAAGGATGGAAATATACAAATATAATAAATAATAATATACAAAATGCAGACAAATTAATGTATTGTACTATTACTATATCGTAACATAATATGTCATGTTAACATGAAATTATTATTTTTCACAATCAATCATAATAATAACAATTTAAATTTGTTATATTATTTATATGTTATCATATATTGTAACGTAATTGTAGGTTTTAGTTCTCAAACAATTTAGAAAAAAAAGGGGATACATTTTTACTGTTTCGTAACCTGGTCATAGGAAGTAAAATGTTAATTTTGTTATATATTATATGTCCTGCGATTAATTGTGTGAAGGAAAGTTAATAAAAAAAGATGTTATTACTGGCTCATAATGCACATGAATTCACAAAATTTTTTTTTTCATTATTATTCACTATATTTATTCATCTATGAAATTTACTTATATTGATTTATCAACTCATTATTCTTAAACATCATTGTATGTGGTTGCTGGTTGGACAGCTATATTTTTAATTTATTCATTTACCTTTATTAACTGTAGGTATCTTCATATAAATTGTGCAGCTTAAATATTTTTAAATTAAAACTGTAATACTAAAATTGATCCTACAAGAAATCATTTTTATATTTAAGTATTTGATTATGCTAAAAATTTATAATAGAGTATATAGGTCTGGAAATGGATTATAATAATGTATTTATTATAGTAACTAATAATAGTGGACTTTTATTTTAGTATTATATTATATGCTAATAATTATAGAGGGACCAATATACAAAACCTAATACTTAATACTACATTTTTCTCTTCATTCTCAATAAAACATTAATTTTGTACAGCTTAATTAAACATTAAATCAAATACATTTAATATGAATTATTCGAGTTGATTAATATTATGTAATATTATCAGTAGGTATTTGATGAGAATTTATATTTTTTTATATTTAGGTACCTCAATAACACTGTTTACATTTCATCAAATTTCAGAGTATAAATGTTTATTGTACTTTAGTTATTTAAAGCTTCAAAATAATTATTTCGAGTCTGTTTTAATCGATTATTTAATAGGAAAAATACCAAAACAATATAAAATTAATTAAAAACATTAACACTGTAAAATGAAACTTATACATAAACACAATTAAATAATAATATTTATTTTTTCGTTTTGGCTTTTTATTTATTTTTTATTTAAAAACGTACTTCAAGTGTTTAAATAAAAAAATAAATCACTGTCTGGGTAAATTAAAGTTTTGTTTGAAATTTTATATACACAAGTACGTCAATATTTATTCATATAAAGTAAAAAAAAAATTAAGGTTATATAATATGTGAAAAATAATTATTTATAAAGTTATATAACAATATTCATAACTTATACCTATATTATATTATGTATATCATAAGGCCAAATTTATTTGAAGTTATTTGACAACTTATAGGGGACTTGACTTTTAAAACCGTATAAAAACCTATTATAACCTCTATGTATAAATAAATAAATCTAAAAAATAATAACGTAACCACATAATTTTTACAATTCTCATCATTCTTATTACACTATTTTATTTTGTTAATATATATTTAACGACCATGGAATGTTAGCCAAATACAAGTAACATTTTTATACCTGTTTTTTGTATATTATTTCGATAAATTCTAACAATTTTAATGAAAGGTACTGTAGAGCTCTGTAAAACGTACATATAACGTAAAATTAACATGAGAAGTTGTATTGTTTTTAGATTATTTATATTTTTTAAATAAGTTGTGATTTTCAATACTTTTAATTTTCCAAATACTGTTTAACTTGCAGTATTTAGGCATCGATTATTCCGACACTTTGATCTGCTTCTCTGTCATATAAAGACAGTCACGGGATGGATGAGGCAAATCTATATCAAATACCTACCTGTGGGACTGTCATATCTATTGAGGAAAATATGCAAGTATATTAATTAAAAATTGCAATAATTATATGCGTAGCAAAATTAAAAATTCTTAAAATCAGTTTCGCCAGCAAAAGGGAAGTTTCGATCACTGTAAATTCATTGATACATTGGTTTATTCGGTATTTAACAAGGATTTTCATTACTCGAGTGTATATAGTGTCTGTTTTGATTATTCTGAGATCCATACCCCTCTGACTTTTGCATCCACGTCTGACGATCGATGAATTGAAAAAATAGATAAACCCTTTTCCTAAATATTGCGTTTTACGTAACCATTCAACCTGGGGGTGACAATTTACATAAAACATGCAACGGACGACGAATCAGTATAGTATTTGCCATTTAGTCGTCTATTGTACACACACTGTGAACTACTCACTTGACATTATATTTTTCTCGACTTATATTATTTAAAGCAGGACACATCCTGAATAAGAGGGCTTCCGAAAAAAAAAAACATATATATACATCCTACCTAACGGCTTTTAGACACCGCGGTGTGACGACTATTTCCGTTCAGTCTTCCTCCAGCGCACCTCGGTGCTGCGGGCTTCCGTTTCCGACGACCGCCCCGCGGCATCATCATCGTCGACATCCGAAATTAACGAACCGCCGCTAAAGTGCTAAACGCGATGATTCGATTTCGATATCGCCAGCAAGCGATTCTCGTTAGCAATCGTCGTGGAGGCGGTGGCGAAGGGTATCGGGTGGTAGTAGGTATACTCCCCCCGGCCCATCCGACGACTATACCGAGTTTCCGGTTCAAGCGTGTGCCGCGTGAAGATGTTCGCGCGAAGAGGGCGTAGGCGGCGATTAAAAACCCGAATTTCTCGTCCCGCGACACACTCTGCAGCTCTTCCGGACTTTGGACGGGGTGGGTACTTTCCGTCGCACGCCTCGAGCAGCACTGCGTGTGAAAGGCCGAAAACGCTTTCGTAATGATAATAATTCAAAACGGTTTTCCTACAATATAAGCGCGTTAATCACGTTTGGACCATTTTGTCAAAAACCGTATGAAAAAAAATGTGCCACTCGTTTGGCCGAATTATTATTATAATCATGGTTTTTTATAAAACTGTTAGTTGTTATGATATTTAATACATTATTCGGTAATGTTATTACAGCTAGTTTTCTGTATAGGTGAAATCGCATGATATTATTTGGTCTACAGAATTAAGTCCCCTGAATTGATCCAAATACGTTATATTTTTTTCAATCTCTCAAAACTAGTCCTGCCCCATTCCGAACTCTGCATATTTCTAAAACCGACGGTTGGGATTTTTTTTTCGTCCTACGTCGTCGAAACACTGCAGTGGTCATGTCAAGCGGACTCATTTCATATATACTCGTATATGTACACGCATTACGCGTATTATTGTATGTACAAGTATAATAGAAGCAAGTGGTTTCCTGTTCAAATTTGAGTACACATTGTGAGGTTCATTTTATAATTTTTTTTTATATTCGATATCGTTAAGCACAATAAACGTTTTTGTCTCATTCATTTTACAAATTTTATTCTAGTAGGTACCTACCTACATTAAGTACTTAGAAAAAAAAAACTAGAAATTGTACCGAACCATAGAATTTTGATTTGCTTGATTTTGCAGATTTCTATAGCATTATGCACGCTTTTCTATATTTTCCCGATTTTCAATTGCCATAACCACCATTCCCTTGAAGCTCTGAAAAAGAAAACGTGCAAGTTCTATTATCAATTATAAATTATAATATGAATCATATCAAATCAGATTTATATTAAAATTTAAATATAATAAAAAAATTAATTTTTTATAATATTAAATTTTTAATATATAAAAAATAAAATATTTA
>PVMI01067593.1:0-11963 GCA_008528875.1 Aulacorthum solani | reverse complement strand
GTCGCATATAATATTGTTAAGAATGATAAAAAAAATGCCTTAAAGGAGTGGATATTCCATAGCTTGAGCGTGTTGTATTATAAGTAAATAAAGATACCATTTATAACCCTTGGGTAGATTAAAGCTACATTTAATCCTTAGTCGGGCATTGGTATGATCATTTTCATGCTGTCCCATCACAAGGGAAATATATTAAATTGTTACATTTATAAGGTATATTCTAACATCATTGAGTTGATTATCATATGTATAAACAATCTACATTACTATCAAAACAAAATAAACATATTATTATAATATGTTTATTGTAAATTGTATAATACTATAATGGTTGTAATACAAATACATTTGATAACTAAAAGTTTAAGTTTAAAAATAATAAATACATTAAAGTTATCTATGAGGACATGTCTAAAAGGGAGCCGAATGACTTGGGTTTAATTAATTCGTTTTATAAACACGTTATTGCATATTATTAAACTTAATAATTTCACGTGCAAACTTCCCGCATTTATTAATTATTTTTGTTATGAATTTCTGATGTCTTATCCCACATCCCTTGAGGCAATAGAGATACGTTTCTTTACGTGAGAGGAATTGTAAAAAACCAGATTTTATATTTTTATTTTTATATAAAATAATTTATGTTTGGATAACTGCTGGTGCCAGAGCACGAGAATTAATTACATTTTGGTGAGCTTTTAATAATCACAGCTAAATCCAAAACCCTACAGTGTACAACTGAAATGCTCGTCTGGCATTTTTTTTAAATCAAGTTATTTTGGACTTAATTAAATACACCTGCCCAGATGAGGTTGTTTTTAATCTCAACATTTAAATTATTCTCCCCCTTTTCGAAGAACTATATAATTTATATTAAACAATTTCCTGCTGTGTATATATAATATGTACAATACTTATAGTGTATATATTTTTCGAATTGATGGAGTAGATATTATTTTTATTCTTTCCAAAAAGTACATTTTAACGATTTTATCATTAGAGCGTTCAGCATTTCATCGGCCGAACAATCGTTTTCAGCATTAGCATAATCATATACATATACAATACATTTATATTTTCCGTCAACATTTCATATTGACAATATAATTTTTATTGTGATAGTGTGTTATTTATTCTAGAACATATTGTGACTTTTATTAAAAATAAAAAATAAGACTAGAAAAAATATTAGTGCCTTGACGTATAATATCCGGCTTAAGCTTCTATCCTAATAAAAAAAAAACCATTTTAAAGAGTAAACGTCCCATAAATGTTGTTTTATATTTTTAATGCTGTTTTATATGGCTAAAAATGTTCAGATTTTCTTACACTGCAAATTATAGTAAAATTATATCACCTTAACAAACAATATAGGCTTTATTTATTGTTTCATTTTGTATAAACAACCTAGGCGATTGAAAAATGAAATGTATCTTTACACCATAATAATTATTCTGTAATAAAATATTGTAATTAATATCGATACATAAAATAAGTGAAATTACTGAAGAGAAACACAGTTTTATATGTTATCGGAAGTAGTATTATTTCAATACTTATATTATTATACGCAAATTTATAGGAAAAATGAACAATTTACTTACCTACCTTCAATGTATTAAGGAGAGAGTTATCTTTAATAAAGGGTATTTAGGAGTTATAAATTAAAACTAAAATACTGAATGTGATTACTGAACTATGATGAAATGTCATATGAGTTGCATTCGTATCATTGTATACAAGATGATTATTTTAACATTAACCACTTATTATCAAAGTTTAAAAAATGTTTTTGAAAATATCACTTTACATAATTTTTATACATTACAAAATAAATATTTTTGCAGAAAAAAAATATATTTTTCTATTTTTAACCGTTATTGACCGTTTTTTTAATGACAACATATAATATTAATTTTATATTTCTAAATTCAAAAAATAATATTTTTAAGTGGAGTTTGATACATAAAAATCGAATTTTAAAAAGGTAAATAATTAGTAAAATGTATTTTAAGTTTAGATCAGTAGAGTGTATTCGCAATGACACGGGTACCATCGAAAAATAAGTAATCGTCGATATTCGATTTTTTTACAAACAGTTCCCAGAAAAATATTCAGTTTTAGAATATGAAATTTTTAAATGTATTTTGTTGAAAAAATCATTACTAAAAAAGTAAAAAATGATAATAATTAATAAAATACTAAAAAAAAAAAAAATACATTTTAAAAATGTTATCTTGCGTGATGTATTACATTGTTTAATAAAATATTCAATACGTTTTTTTGAGATAATTTGTGTATACTGTTGAGTTATCACCTAGTATAGGTCTTAATTAGTAACTATGTCTGTAATAGTTTATAGTACCTACATATCAATTGAATAACACTTAAAATAAGTAATAACATCAAATATTCAACTATCAATAATAATCATAAAATCAAAACTATAAGCTAAATGCACCTATTTAGACAAAGCATTAAAAGCATTAAATAACTGTAATTTATACAAACAGTTTTAAATACTTAACTTTAAAATATTTAAATTTAAAAAAGCCTCTTCATACTTACATTAAATTACTTGATTAAATTATTTAATCAATTAGTCTGTACATTTTTTATTTGATATTGTTATGTGATTGATGGTATATAGTTTAATTAGTTAAACACTTTGTTACACAATATGTAATACAAAAAGTAATCTATATTTTATAAAAGTGTTAAAAACAAATTAAAAAGATAATGTGAGGTGACTAACTAGTCTGTTCATCATATTGGGGTAGATACCTATTTAAAACAAACAGGCACTATTTTTTTTATCAATTTAATATTTATGGCCTGATGCTTCCTTTCTGGTGTAAAGGAAATTTGCCAAGCATAATGCAATAAATCATTAGGTATATTAAAAAGTATACTCTAAATAACTTTAGACATGTCGCATTTGCGTAGAAAATTTAAATTGATACATTTGACATAATGTAAAAATAATATAATCGGTTAGATACATTACAAATGATAGTTTATGTAGAATGTAAATAATTAAATAAAGTATAAATTATAGTTTTATAGTTTTTAATTTTTCCGTTCTTGTTAATAAATAATATATTATGTTATTATGTTTTGAGGTAAGATTATATGAAATGATATTATTAATAATATAACAGAATACTTACTTATTTTATACTTATCTGATTATAATACTACTCTATTTGAGATGTAAGGGATATTACATTATGACTTGATGCATCTTTAGTTATATATCAATACACTGTAATCGACGGTAATCAATAAACATTTAAGCTATAATCATAACCATTATAAATATAATTAATTGAAAATCCGGTGGGGAACAGCTAATATAATTAAATGAGAGAATTTATAGTGTTCTAATATTGTGATTTGTGCCACCCTTCTAGTTACCTATATAATACATGTTAAACATAAAAATTAAAAATAAAAGCGACTCAGTTTATACCAACTACATAGTTAGTCCATTTATAGACATCAATGGCATTTTCTATTATAAATAATCCCTTAACTAAATATTTTATATTTGTTTTGTTCTAACATTAAGTAGACAATTAAATTATATTTAGTAAATATAATAATTCATTTTTAGATAGCTTTATAGACTTCCGCTCGTAATATGTATACAGTCATACCCAAAATAATGAATGAATTTGATTTCCAAACCACAATTCAATACACTCACTTATAGTTACTGACCAAAAATATTGAAAAATTTGGAACCTAAAAGATTTAGACACATGAATTGCACTCATATGTATAGATAATTACTTATAAGTTTAACTAATATGGAGAAAATGCATCACTGGAATAAGAAAGTTGTTTCACCAACATTGTGTTAAGCTCCAAGTGCTTATATAGATTAAAGTATAAGAAAAGCACAACAACTGAGGCTCTTGAGAAATGTTTTATAAGTTTCATAATGTAGGACCCCCACACGAACTAGGCAATTTTACAGAAATGCTTATGAATCCAATAGACAAAACTATAATAAGAAAACAAATTATGTTGAACAAGGAATGTTTGATGCAGTTTTATCAATACTTTTATCGTTTTAGGTATTTGCTATCGCATATGAATAGCAACGAATTTTAAAATGCTCAATGGTCAATCGTAATCCAATTATACATAGTTTTAACGTTAAAGTTGACTGGAATTCAATCAGTTATAAGACTGCTGACAATATCACACATAGATAAACAACTGCTAAAATTAGTTTCTTATAAATGTTAAAATTAAACAATAATTTCTCGTTTTAAGATGTTACATTATATACGCTTGATATTATTATTCTAGAGTAATGCGGGAATACTATAAATATTTAAAGTTCAACACTGTTTGTATATACAAGTATAGAATTAATACCAACCGGTAGGTGTACCGATATAATAATAATATCACATATAAAATATTATAAAAAGTATTTACTTCAAAATATAAAATTGAAATTATATAGCAGAATAATATTATCTACTTAAGTACCTACTTATAATATTATTTTACGATAAAGGTACCTCAGTTCATACGAAAATATAAACTCCACGTGATATAAGATCATGAATATGATGTTAGCAATATAATATTATGTTGATGGTGAAATTCGTTTGCGCTCAGTGTAAACATGCAAAGTTTACACACATCGTGGTATTGCCGTTAATTCGAATACACGGACTGAGGATTTTAAACTTAAAATTATTGACCCAGTTTAATTCAAACTTTCAAACAGTTCAAAACGAATACCGATTGAATTCAATCTGGATGCCATAATCTGCATAATATTATAGCTTCAGTGTAACCCGTAACTCGCATACTGTGAGTGTGTACTATGTAGCCTACTATAGCCTAGAATAATAATCAATAAAGTATCGAATCAATAACGATGTTATACACTTTAACTACACTCATTATTTCAAACATTTTTAAGGTTTTACAAATATATTTTTTTAAATACTTTAAAATCAATATAAAACAAAATTTAAAAAACAATTCATATTTTTATAGTTATCATTTTTAAGGCTGTTTTGAATGACAACATGCATTTTTATTTATAATATCAAAGCAAAATGAGGTAAAAGTATCCATATGATTTAAACAATCTAAATATAAGGATTTCAAACATGTATCTTAAATTTGAGGAAGGGAGTAGATTTGCACAAAATAGTAGTCTTCGGCTCCACACTAATCTAAATTTTGAATACTTATAAGTTATAATTAACTATCTAGGTAGGTACTTGTTTGAAATTCATAATTTGTGCATCAAAAAAGCTCCAAAAAATGTTTCACTTCTGAGTATGAATTTAAAATTGTATGTTTTTCATTAAATGGTAAAACTTGATAATTAGAAATATAATGTTTTCAAAAATGTTGTTTTAAGATGGCTTCAAATTCTGTAAAAAAAATTATTATTTTAAACATTAATATTTTTCAAAACAATGAGTGTCTTGCATTCAAATAATTATATTGTATGTATGATTCACGGGACAACCCTTCGAATGTTAAAAAGAATCTACGTAAATGTTTAGCAAAAACATTTTTATTTATTTTTATCCTTGTTCATTGTTGTACAAACATGATGATAGGTACCTACCATGTTTTCCTGTTTGGAAATGTGTCTATAATTCTGTATAAATTATGCATAAATATATAATGTAATGGGATGATTATTTTCATCGTTATTTAGAGGAAAATATAATTTTTAAGAAACTAGAAATATAAATGTTATTCCACACACGACCATTGTCTTGCTGTATTAACTATTAAGTATTATATATAATAAATATATGTATACACGACGATGAGCTTCAAGATTATTGACGTATTGTTGCTATCAACTCCTCTCTCTCTCTCTTTCTCTCTCTAGTGGTTGTTTCAACACCAGTTTTTCATTTATTCGTGTACTGTGGCTTCCCACCCATAACAATACAACCGTCCCGTTAAACCCGCGACCCTTTGTATACAACGGTCTTTTAGCGTTTAGGAGCTTAAAAAGCCTTTCTCATTTATCTCGGCGGGTAATAATAGTGGAAACTGATGTTATGTCGCGCTGCGTGTGTAGGAGTAGGACAGCGGGTTACCGTGGCAACCAGATTTTCCACTATAAACGCCACCGTAGATGATTATTATTATTACTATTATTATTATTATTATTATTATGACGTTTTATACTTGATCCCAACGTTGACCGTGCACATGTACAAGGAAGCATCAAAACAGTTTTGAATCAACTTAAAGATTACACGACTTAACGATAGATAATTTCATTAGGTATTCTTATTGAAATATGATGACAATATCTTAAGCTTATATTTTAATTTATGAATTACCAGATAAATGATAATCAATATAGTAATTGTATAGTATGAGTATTACTATACAACACTACCACTATTACTCATCGTAAATATTTCTAGAATTAATTATTAATATTCGAATTTTAAAAATTAACTTTTATTTGACTTCACTTTAGGACATTCATTAAACCTACCTACATGATTTTCATCTAAAATACAACCACTAATTTCAAAATTTTCATGTTTAATATAAGACTATATTATTATCAAAATACGTGAAATTTTAGTATTATCAACTCGCTTAAATATTTTCTGTATTTATAAATTAAATAATTGAAATTACTCAAGTATAGGTAGGTATGTTTAATTTATACATAGTATTATTGGTACATTTTAATAGTATAAAGTCAGTGTAGAGAGAAATCAAAACTGGGATTAGGGCCACACCTAGATTTTTTGTTTGGAATATATCTGTTTGTCATCAACACATCGAATTATAATTATTTAACTGTGTTTATGGATCTGTTAAAAATATTTAATGAAGAACTAATGGACTTGTAATAGATTTTGAATGAAAATATTAAATTATAAGTAAATAATGCATAAATTTAATTCTGGCGTAGGAGTACCTATAATATTTTAAGCTATTAATAATATTCAGAGATGAAAATTCTATTAAATATACTTGAAATGAAGTAGCATTATAAATATATAGTAACCGTTTTTTAACACAAAACAACTCATTGCCTACTCTATATTCATAGATTTACTTATGTGCTATTTTTATTATTTTTATTTTTATTGTTACTTATTATGTTTTAATTATTTGAACATTTAAATATTACCTACTTGTATATCAAAGTATCATACTATTATAGATATACAGATTTAAATTTTTTTTTATAGCGGTGTAAATTAAATACGTACCCATAAAAAGAAAAACTCCTTCGATTTTAAGTTGTTAACAAAAAAGATTTTTTTATTCTCATAATTTATTGCTGTAATCGTATTGTAATAAGTTTTGCAATCCTGGTGAGAGGCGATAAAACATCGAATATTTCCCCCGTCTATATTTTGAAAGCATATAAGCTTTACATCGAAAAATACCGATCTAGGGTTCCGACAATATGAAATATGACAAGAAATGTATTTTTGGATGAAAAATTGTCAGGGTTTTTAAAAATTCAAAGGAAATATCCGGTTTTGAATGGTTAATTTAGGCAAATGCTTCAGGTTTTCTTGTTAAAAACGATTTATAGGGGTTGTAGCGTTTCTTAGTGTAACACGAGATGATAACGAAGAGCAAATGATTTATTGAAGGAGGTATGTATTTTTTTTAGACATAATTGGGTTATTCAATTATTATTAAAGTCGTATAGTGAATTTTACCCGCACTAATATCTTGCAAAATTTTAATATTTTGTTAAGACTTATTGATACGAGTGTATTTAAAAAGTAATTAATAATTATATATATTTATTGGATCCGATTTAATTCAAATTATTTATACGATGGACACTTTTAACACTTAAACCCTTTAATATACACCACTATAATATTATAAGGGTTTGAGCTATATTTTCTATTTTAAAGTACATACTACCTACCTAATGAGTAATGGCTTATGAGCAATGAGTAAGCATAGTTTCTTGTGATACTATTATTCACCCTTCTAATTTCTATTATAGCGAGTACCTATGACAATCAAATTAATAAACTACTAAATTGAAATATTGCCTATCGTGATAATTATCATTATTTTACATTAATAACATTTTTGTTTTTCTTGTGGAATTTAATCCTACAAAAACTTAATTTCGATGATCATTTTTAGCTTTTCCGATTTGAATAAGTATCTATATAACCTAAATATATTATTTCTTTTTTATTTATTTAAAATTAAAATTAAAATTTATTTGAAAATTAAAATGTTTTAGCACAATGAGTATTATTACAAGTGTGTGCGATTTGAGTATTGTTAATAATAGTTTTTATAACTAAGTAATATAAGTAACATTTTGATGATTATGAATTATGATACGTATATCATTATAATGATTGTACGTTTGTGGCAACTCTGTTCTACTATTTGATAACAAATTAACTTTATCAATTATCACTTATCAATAAAATTGGTTTATTATTTAAAAAAAATACCAATTACTTCCCCCAACTTAATTCGGGTTTAGAAAAGAGCTTAACACTGAAGATGCCATTTCAAGTTTAAAAATACATTTTATACGTAATGGACTATATATTAAGAATCCTTTGGAATATTTATTATTTATGAATTTTTTTAAAGTATCCACAATTTAGTATGTGGTGATTAATTAATAAAATATCTGAATAAAATTAATGCAGGGAAACTAATAAGCAAAACGTATCATTAAATAATAATAAAACTGTTTTTGTATAACGTTTTCAAATGCAATAAGGTTTTCAACAAATATATAATATAAAAGCTCAAAAAACCAACATACGATTACATTTTACAGTGCTGCAGTTATAAGTAGAGTTAATAAAACCAAATATTCATTAGTTACAATCGTTAAACACTATTACGACGAAACTTCCTCACATTAGAACCAAACATGATGAAATTTCGAAAATTATAAATATTTTATATGGTAAAACACTTTTTAAATATTCAATGGTTAAAAATATGTGTAGCTTACATTTAATGGAGATAAGGTAAAGAAAATCTACTGGCATTATTTAATTATTGCCACGGGCAAGGCGTCGCCAACGCTGTGCAGGATCAGCTATAATTAATAAATATATCTAGGTAGTAAAATCAGTAAATCAAAGGCATAATAAAACGGATGACCCTTATGCAAATAGACAGTTATCGACCGATTTTCATTAAATTGTTGTCAATAGATTCAACAATAATAGTTATTTTGATTGGATATAATTTTAGACTTGTAATTTATATTTTGTCAAAATAACTCAAACAACTGTGTTCAACATCAGTGCAGTTTACATTTAACAGGGTTTAAAAAGGGGTAAATCCATGGGCATTTAATTTGTCACAGGCAATGCCGAGCAGGATCAGCTAGATAAAATTAACATACTAGCATTATAATCTAGATTAAGTATTATTATTTTCATCATTCCCTATCAATTAATTAATGCATAATATATTATTATGTATGTTTTTTAGAGACTTGACTATCAAAATTAGGATATTACTCTTAGTGATAAAGGATGATGCGGTGTAAAAAATTATAAATAACATTAACCTACTGCTAAAATAAATACATTTTTATTATTATTTCTATGTACGGGATAAAAATACTCATAGACTTAAAATTCAATTTTTTCGTTATAAAATTTGTCATACGATTACTATACCAGCTCATAGTCGAGATAAAAATGATTATATTTTCAAGGTAGGTAATCCAAGTACATAATAAATAATTAACATAAATACCATCAGCTCCAAAGTTATTAATATAGTGACAACTAATCTATGTTACTACTAGCTCCGGTCTCCCATTATTTGTATAATTTAAATATTCTTGAAAAGTGACACCAATTTTACAATTTTAGTTTTCCTTAGTCATTGCGATCCAATTGTGTGCATCGTTATTCGTTAAACAAACTAATGTAATCTATATGCAAACCTCTCCACTCTAACAGAAATTGGAGTTGTATGTATAAAATTTAATAGTTATCATATAATATGTTAGAGGTCTGCGATACATCTAAGATTACAATTCTGCACGAGGAAGAATTGAACTCTATAAACATTATCAAAGCAGTGAGGTATTTTCTCCCTATACTATCCTACAAAACCTTTTTACTTAAATAAATCAACTACAAACGTAATATTGAGCCATATATTGTGTTTATATGTCATTTTATACGGGTTTTATACTTATATTTATTTAAATTAAAAATATGTTTTATAAAAGTTTGTATTTTTTTACAATTAGGTTTAATTTTTTTTTTGTACGCGTTCCAACGTTTATATAAAACTACGTTCGTGGTAAACACTATTTTCTTTCATCCAATCAGTAAAAATAAAACATAATATGAGTTGGGGGGAAAGCTTACAAATTTAAAATGAAATGGGACAAATAAATATTTCCTCTGGTAAAAATTAGTTATTTCAGTTAATAATATCTAAATGACAACATTTCAGTAAGAGGAAATCATTGTAAATATGAAAATTTATGCAAATAAAAGATAACTCATCACATCGATATATATCATACATTTAGTATTCTCAATATTATGATTAAATATGGATTTTAAAGTTAATAGTTTGGAGGTCATTTTTTTTCTATTGTTATTTTTAAAAATAATAGCCTCGTCACTTATTGGGTTCAATATTTGTTGTCTACAACAAGACATCCAACACAGATAAAGTCTCCTATAATTACATTGCATATATATATATTCGTTTTATGTGATATCAAATTGGAGCCATGAGATATTTTAGAACCTTTTCTATTTATTCGTCGCACAGCTAGCTGGGAAGTGTCAAATCAAAAACGTCGAATTCGTCGACCCTTCTTGTTTTAGCCGTCGTTTCGATTAACACACTTCGTAGCACACATTTGTTTGAATATTGAGTAACTTTTTTTACCATACTTAATTCGCATGTTAAATTGTAGCTGTTGTGTAATTATATTTGAAATAATAATTTCCTGATAGTATTTCTGCAACAAGAATATTCCTGGAACAAAAGTAATTAATACAAATTTAATTGGATTCATGTGACAAGAAAAAAAGTACCGAAAATTAATGATTTTTGACATTGAATATTCATGTATACGAGACAGATTGTATTTTAAACACTGTATTATATGTATAATAGGGTGATTTTTTTATTACTAAAAACGTATTAAGGTATTAAGGTATATGGAGTGGTTACACAATAGCATTTTTTTTTTCATAACAAGTGATATTTTTATTGTTATGTTGTTTTAAGTTCGTACTTTTTTAAAATTCTAAAAGATTTTATTCTTCAATGCATAATATAGTTCTTTGAGAATTTTTTTTTATTAAAATAAAATATTGAAAATTATAAAGAGGTGTCTATAGTTTATTTAAAATGTCTAAAAATAACTTTAAAAAAAGCACCAAAATATTTTTTAAATTATATTTTGTCATATAAGATTTGAAATGAAAATTTTTCATACATTTCTAACTCAAAATAATTTGCAAATGTTCATGATTTGTACTTATTTTGATAAAATTTTAAATTCAGACGCTTATAAAAAATTATTGTGGATTTACGCTCCACTTTTTTTTTAATTTCCACTTACAAAAAATTAACAGGAACTTTGTATTATATTTTCAAGTTTTTTGAGTAAAATTTTTTTATCGATATTAATTTTAAAAAAACTTATAATAATCGAAAATTTCATATGCCTATAAATAGCTCAACAGTTACTCTACGTTGAAAATTGTATGTTGTATAGAAATTTCTAACATATACATTGAGTGAAAGTTTCATGTATCTACTGTCATTTGTTGTAGAGTTAGGTACACAAAAAATCAAAATCGATTTTGTCAAAAACTAATTTTGAATAAATGTTCCGTTCTTTCTTAATTGTTTGTTTGTAGAAAATAATATTTGTGATAATATTTGATACAGAAAATCAGAGCGTTTTTACTACTCCAAATGTTGATGAC
>PVMI01067550.1:0-11870 GCA_008528875.1 Aulacorthum solani | reverse complement strand
TTTTTTTTAAAAATAATTATTTAAAAAAAATTTGTTTTTTTTAATTTTTTTTAATTTTTTATTTTTTTTTTTTTTTCAATAATAAAATAAACAATTATTCATGTTATAGAAGTAATCAACTAAGAATATTTCAATTTCATCAAAATATTATTTTTAAATACTAAAAAAAAAAGGATTTGGCTTTATGCTTATCGTTTTTTTTATTCCATTACAAACAAAAATCTAAATGATTTTTGTTTTTAATTTAGTATTTATTCTTAAAATGCTTTAAATAACTATTAAGAGGATTTCTGCTCACTATTTGTTTTCTCTTTCTGACCCACTTGTAATATTTACGTTGAGCAGACCAACCCCATGTTATTACTTTTAATATTAGAATGAATTTGCCTCTCATTTTAAGCCAAGAACATTGTGTGTCTTCTCTGGCTATTTTATGATACTTTAATTTTTATGGAAGTAATGAGTGTTAAATTATTACAGTTTAAAAATGCTTATAAATTGTTTTTATACTAAATCGAAATATCGTAAAAAAGCCATTGTAAGGACAAAAGTAATGTTCTTAGCTTAATGTTATATAATACGTGAATTGGCTATAATATTAAAAGTTACAACACATGGTCTGCTAAAAATGCATTTGGTTTGAGCCAGATAGAGAAATCAAATGGTGCTTTGACATCATTTTAATAATATTCTAAAAAATAAAAACATAGAAAAAAGCTTTTTAACAAAACAGATAATATTTACAATTTATTTTTAGTTATTCTTTATAAATCTTATTAAACCGATTCCTGGCAACCTACCCAAAAGATTAAAAAAAAAAATTGGTGGTTTCAAACTGACAACCTACTTCTCTAATTTAACCTTATTTAACCCACACTAGGAGTGTTTTCAGTGGTTGACTTCTCCACCATATCTTCTGGCTGTAACTGTTTTCAATACTTAGATTATTGTACAAAATATGTACAATAAAGTAATAAAATAAAATAAGTACAAAAAAAAAATTATTTTTCATAATTGTTTAATACCTTAAATTTGAACAATGTAATCACAATGGATGATAGTATAGTACATATAAAGGTTCTAACTGTGTGTAAGATAGAGAAAACATTAATTCCTCTCTCCCCACTCTGTATGTGTATATAGGATATGGATTGTGCTTTCAAATTTCTCCTACTCATCAGAATATCATTTTTCTTTCTTTTTTTGAAACTAGGTTAATAATTTGAAGATTAAAGTAATATCCTATTAGGACGAACAATCCCCAGACCATTTTCTAATTTTAGCCACTGAATAATTAATAAGTGAATAGGTAATAGTATACAATAATATTTTGTTAATTTTTTTTATATTTAAAAATATTCACTCACAACACAAATAACCACAGTAAAATATTAACTTTTAAGAAGCTGCCGATTCATTTGTTTTTTCCATCTTACAAATGTACATTGTACAGCATAGAAACAAATTTGTGTTCTAGTCTAAGTGTTACTAGCCTTTATATTAGATTGAATTAACCTATCACAACATTTAAGGCAATTACAGGACATTTCATAGATTTGTCTTGCTATTTTCATTCAGGAGCATTGTAATGTTTACATTATTATTACTTCCATTAAAATTAAAATATCAATACATGCCTAGAAATTCTCTAGATAATAGTTTTGCCTTTAAGTTTGATAATAGCTCAATTCTCTCAAATATTAAGCACTAACCAAACAAAATTTGCTATATAATGCATTTATAACATTACAACCTATAGAGTTTATGATAATATAATATTTTATTTTTTTATTTTTAGACATGATTATCACAATGAATCATTTAATGAATTTCATCATAATATGCTTCAAGCCAATAATGGGAATGTACCTTATGTTAATCCTCGATTGGGCAATCACAGAGGTGTTGCCCATGCTAACGAAACCTTTCAACTACATAGACCTAACAATCGTATAGTATACAATAATGACGATGATGAACTTGATGAAATTGTAGATGAAGATGAAAGTAATGACATGGTTCAAATTCATCATCATAATCCTAACCACAATATTGATGAAGATGAAGAAGATGACTTCCCAGATGAGCCTAATCCACCAATAAATCATCATAGACATGATAATAATTTTAATCATAGACTATAAAATTAAATTAAATTAAAATAAATAAATTGAAACATGTTATAATCTCACTAAAATGTTAAGACCAGTTGACGTTATTTAAAACTGTAAATATTATATTCGTAAGTAACAAAATTACTTATATTAACATAAAACAAACACTAAAATTTACTATTCAAAAATAGATATTTGATTTATATTAATATGTTCATTCCAATTTATCTGCTTTAAAAGCATAGTTTTAAAAATATAATTTGTTTGGGTCATTTTAATTTGATATCCTTATTTGGTTAGAATTTGTTTTGACATCTATGTTTTGTATGTAAAAATTCATGTGTATTAAAATGTTATATTTCAATATGCTGTTATCATTATTTTAATGTATAATACATATGGTTCTTATGGTTTATAACAATGTAATTAATTTTGATAACATAAATTATACATGAACAAATATTTTTTTAAAGTGTTATCATGTTTCTTTTACATTTTAAAAACAATGAATATGTCAAGCTCAACTCCAATGTTGTGGATAGCTTAGTCTACAAGAAATATTTTTAAGCTTGATCAAAAATGTACTACAATACTAATACTCTAATATACTAATATACTCTTACCAGAGTATTTTTTTTAATTTTAAATGTCTTCGAAAGAGTAAAATTTGGTAGCACAGAAAATTGGAAGAAATTCCAAAGTATCTATACTCATAAACTATTATATTACTCAAGAAAAGTATAAATATAGACTTATAGTTACACAATATGTAAATGTTAATGTAATAATATTATTATGTCTAAGTTGTTAGGTATTAAAATATCAATAATTTTGTATTCTAAGCTAAATGATGGATATTTTACTTTTACAATGATGTATTAATGTATGTTTTTGTGTATATATTACATTTGCTCCATTTTCTGGTAGTAAAATGTGTGTACAAGTGTCGTTCATAATGTCTATACTTTATAGATCAGACATTTCCTCTCAATGCCGCAATTAGAGATAAATGGGCCAAGGTGTGAGTTAAATTGTTGAGCCCCTATTTCAACCTTTTTTGTTTGAAAAAGGCTAAGTATAATAATGGGAACCTTTTGGGCGTGCTGTGCACCAGCTAATCGCAGCGTTGTTTCCTCGACTTGGTACTTATTCTGTTGGATAATTTTTCTAAATAATCAATTGTGTTCTACACATAAAAATTGTACTTTTTGTAGTTTCTTTTAATAGTTTCTATAGCAAATAAATATAAATTATATTTTATAAGACCGATTTAACTATCTATTATATTGTATGTACCTAATTGAAAAATTGTTTTTTATAAATGCTAAAAATATTAGCTCTACATCAATATTTTATTCAAAGAGCAATGCTACGATTGACTAAGTATTCTTATTGTACTATAATGTACATACTTATGTACGTTTATTAACTCAGTTTTTTTTTTATAGTAATTGTCAGTATTATGGTGGAGGGAAGGTTATGAGAGACTTTTTTTTAGAACCCAAATTCTAGTACAATTTAAAATACTCAATCAACTTTTTTGAATGCTTAGAATTTGTCTAGGCTTTTTAATACTCTATATTTTTCAAATACTTGAATTTTGAACTTAACTCGAAATAATTGAAACTCGACTAGAAATTAAAGAACAATGCTCGTCCAATACTAAAATTATATTATTTTGCATATAAACACATATTTTTATTTTATTTTTATTTTTAAAGCATATTTTTCAATTTTATACTTTTTGAGACATATTTTAACTTGATTAATAATTTTATCAATTTCTTCTAAATTGACATTTTTATTTAAATAATACGACCTAAACATATATTTATTTTTAAATTTTGTCGTAGGTATAATATGGATTTTGACTGGTGCCAGAGACTACAAGTCCTCGCCCTAATAATCATTAATGTTACCTTAACATGAAAAAATAAATATCTCATTATATGTTGTATAATTTTTGTGTAGATATCATAAAATATATTGTATTTCTACTATTTATAGATTTAGCATATAAAATAGAGTGGATTGTTGAGTATGCTCAATCTGCGGAAACGCTCTCTGAATGTACGTACCGGTCGGCATTACCAGCTCCCGGATAGGTGACCACCCAGAATTTTTATCAACATAATCCTTGTCATACATACAGTACGTATCTAAAATCAACGGTTCCCTCTACAAACAGCTAATGACAATAGTTGCCGGGCTTTAGTCCAATAACAAAAAAATAAATAAAAATTGTATAACATAGACCTAAGTAGTATTTAATTATTGTTTTGTAATAATTGATACCAAATTATAAATAGTATAGGACATAGGCCCATTACTTAGGGACAAAACTCTTTCTAAAATAATAAAACAAAATATAAAGTTATAATTTATATATTAATTAATATATTTTATTCATAATCCAAAATAAGAATAAAATATAAAATTTACTTTTATCTTTGGTTAGTCTGATTTCATTTTGATACTTCATGGGATAATATGCAAGATTGTAGTAACTCAATTTCATCAATTTTGAAAATAGGTAGGTAGTACGTTTTTTAATATCGTTCCTCAATTTATAGTTTTTTTTTAAAAATAAGTCTCCATTTTTATTATACCTAATTTTTGCATAATCGTATAGGGCAGTGATGCCCAACCTTTTTTGTTCGGCGTGCCACTTTAGTTAATAATCATCTTCGAGCGGACCACTAAATATAAAAGTACGAATAATCCTGATCTTCATCTAATAATATAATTTTGTTATACAAATGTGTACAATATATATGGCGTATATCTTATCTTTTATTGATTATTGAAAAGATTATGGATTGAGGTATTTATTGTAGATACATACAACGATCAGTCTGCTTTTCTAAGTGCATAGGTAATAGCGATCGTAAAATTTTTATTTAAAAATGTCCGACAGAAAAAAGCGTAAATATAATGACGATTGCCGAATTTTTAATGAGAAATGATCAATAAATTACTTTTTTATTGAAATTAATGGAAAAACTGTTTGTCTTGTGTGCCGTGAAAAGGTTTGAGTTTTTAAAGAATTTAATATCAAACGACATTACGAAACGAAACATCGAGAATAATTTTGCAATTTAAAAGGTAAGCTTTTATTTTCGATATAATTTACTAACAAAAATTTAATGCATTATGTATTATTTTTAAAGGAGACTTGCATATTTCTAAATTAGAAGCATTAAAAAAAGATATTTGTACACAAAATGTTTTAAATTTATTTAAAAAACAAAATTTAGTTAATATAAACACGTTGTACAAGCAAGCTATAAAGTAGCGAATTTAATAGCTAGTGAAACTAAACCTTTTAGTGATGGAGATTTTATTAAAAAATGTATTTTAACTGAGGTTGATGAAATAATACCCGAAAAATTAGAACTATTTAAGGAAATAAGTTTATCACGAAATACAAACAGCAGGCGTGTTGAAAATATAGGAAATAATATACTTACACAGCTACAGAGTAAAGCACGAGAATTCAAATATTTTTCGCTAGCACTAGATGAGAGTACCGATATTACTGATACTGCTCAGCTACAAATAATTATTCGTAGCATTGATAATAATTTTAATATAATAGAGGAGTTGGCTTCTTTAAAAAGTATGCATGCTCGAACAACGGAGTCTGATATATTTGAAAAAGTAGAACTTGGTCTTGGACTTGATTGGGAAAATCTAAGTAACATAACAACAGACGGCGCTCCAAGTATGAGAGGAGAGAATATTGGTTTCATTGGTAGAGTAAATAAACTTTTAGAATTGAAAAATATTAAGCCTCCTATGTATAATGTATATACATTGTATTATTCATCAGCAAGCTCTTTGTGGAAAAGTTATAGATCTCGAAAATGTTATGTCTGTTGTAATAAAAGCTGTTAATTTTATTAAGTCTCGTGGCCTTAATCATAGACAATTTTAAAGGTTTCTCCTCGAAATAGAAGCTGAGTACAGTGATGTGGTGTACCATAAACCATATTCGATGATTAAGTCGGGGAAAGGTTTTAAAACGATTTTTTGATTTACGAGACGGAATTGATGTATTCATGATCGATAAAGGAAAAGAAATTGCTGAACTTTAAGATAATAATTGGTTGAGGGATTTAGCATTTCTTGCAGATGTAACAACACATTTAAATATTTAAAATTTAAAATTACAAGGACCTGAAAAACTCATATTCGACATGTATAATTCTATTAAAGCATTTGATGCAAAATTAAAATTATTTATTAATCAAATTGAGCGAAGTGACTTTAGTCATTTTGAAAACTGCCAAATATTTAAGAATAAAACGAAATCATTACGTTTAACAAATCGATTTGTAGAAATGTTAAAAAAATTACAAACCGATTTTTCATCTCGATTTTCAGACGTTAAACTACATCAAAAATCGTTGCGTTTATTTGAAAATCCATTTAATATTGATGACAATGATGTCGATATATCTCTTCAACTTGAACTTATTGAGTTGAAAACAAACTCATTTTATTGTGATGAATAATGAAATAAAAATGATATTTTAAAATTTTTTTCTCAACTTCCACACGAAGATTTCTCTGCTTTAAGAAACGTTATAATGAAAAAGGCAACTGTATTTGGCTCGACGGATATTTGTGAACAATTATTTTCGCGAATGAAACAAATAAAATCAGTTCATCGATTGCGACTCGCGGATGAACACCTACATTCAATTATGAGGATTGGAACGACTAAATTCGAACCAGATTTTTCATTATTAGTTAAGCAAACTCAAGTTCAAATTTCACATTAAACATTTTTTGTTTTATTTTTATTTTTACAATTACAAAATAAATATATAAATATAATTTTACTTTTTTTTGAATATTTTGTTTTACTTAAAAATTTGTGACGGGCCACACAGAATATCTTCGCGGGTTGGGCACCATATGGTATAGGGCATACTATTAGTGCTTATAAGTTGTTTGTTCATACATGCATTAAGCATAATGTATTATACATAATGTAATTATATTCAAAATATATTTAAATGTAGATTATTTTATCCAAAAATAAGACACCAAACTAAAAAACAAAAATGTTTACTATGTATAAAATTGTATTATGAAAAATGTAAAAGGAATTTATGACTCCCTCCTCCTACACACATACACACTCATGGTGTACGACTATTTAAGTCATAAAATCTGAGAACTTTATAAATAAAAAGCATCCCTCCAATTATTTTAAGCTACTTTGACCACTGTGTATGCTAAAATAATAAAAGGTAATTTTGATTGTAATTTAACGAATTGTTTTTTTTATATATAAAAATGTATTACAAATTCTTATGAAAAATCATGCGATCTATGTTATATTTATACTATGAAATAAATTAGATTAGTTAAATATTACAATACATCTACATTCTGCATGGAATGTCACTAATTAATAATATTTTATTGAACAAAAAAGTCAACAATTGGTCAGTTATTGGAAACACTTATTACAGATTAAATACTATTTCCTATAAGTGATAAACATAAATTAAAAGTATAGGTACCTATCATTAGAAATTAACTCATTGTTTGTTAACATTGGTAACAATATTTCTAATAATATTGTTGATAATAAGGTTACATTATGGATCCATTAATAAATATAAATTGTCATGTAAATGATTCAAATGTTTTGCAAATCTGTTGATTATTTATTTGAAATTTGTCTTATAAAATTTAAACAAAGTTGTTCTTTTTATGAGCTGGGACCAAAAAATGATATTCTAATGAAGTCTGCTGCTTATATAAGTAGCATTTTCAATAATATTTAAATACAATTTTATATGGAATTTATCCGTCCTTATACAAAAAATGCTAGGAACTCCTAATTAGACTTTTTCAAAAAGAGTTATCATGGTAACAATAATAAATGTTATAAATGAATTGGTCAGAACAAAAAGTTGTAGCCAGCCCAAAAACATTAAATAAAAAATCAGGTGTGTTTTAAAAATTATTTTTTTTTTAATGCTTTTACATTGTTATGAATTTATTATATACCTATACATAAATGTATGAATATGTTATACATTTAAGTAACATGCAGTATATGCAAAATGTATTTACTTTACAATTAATCAAAGTTGTTCAAGTTTCAAATTAATGAAAAAATGTAATTGAATTAGGTATTTTACCCAATTAAGATTAGTCAACAAGAACAATGTAAAGTTATAATTGATTAATAGTTAGCTCTGCCTATTTAACTCTAGAAGTTGATTTAAGACTTAAGAGGATATAAGTGTAATGTTTGTTTTCTATCTCTGGCCCCATGTGCAACATAGACAAAAAGCATTTACACGGAATCAATTTTTTTATGTTTTTGAGTAATCTTGGAGTAAAATAACCTATTACAAAAAAGTTAGATAATAAAATTGTTGATCTGTCTAAAAATGTCTCAAACATCATTTGAATTAATTTTAAAAGGCAAGTAAGAATAAATATAAAACCGATATTCATCCCCTCAAAAATGTCATCCTTTATAATTTTCGTAATAGGTGATTCTACTTTAAAATTATACAAAAATCTTAAAAAAACGATTTCAATGAGGGCGTTTTATCTTCGGTGGGTGTGGATCTAAGAGAGAAAACAAATATTAAGTTGAAATCAATGCATTATATTAACTCATCAATTTCTTTTATATATTTCAATATTGTTTGTATTTTTAAATAATTTGTCTTTTTTCCAGCTAGTCAAACTTCGATATTTGTTGAATCGTTGATGTAATGTATATTATGCAGGTAGGTATACGCTTCTCCGGTCTCTTCATTCGTCAATAGGTTGTTATTCATGAAACGAGGTACCTTCAGGCATTTAGCTACCTACTGATAGGTACAGCGAATAATGATAAATAATTCGATTTTAGGTAAGTCATTGCTAATTGTTTAACATCATCGGGCATGGTGGTTGAAAACAAAGCTGTTGATCTTTTGTCCTGAAAATAAATGTAATTTTTATCAAAATATATTGCTGATTCACACCCGAAAGTCATACAGTCTTATGTGTTCGACACACTCAAAGATAATAAATAACAATTAAGAAAACTCGATAAACATCCTGCTAAAGCATGCTAATAAGTACCTATCCTTGGGATGGATACATAATAATAATATGCAGTGAAATTTGCTCAAAATTAGTGGAGGGACGTCTTTAATAATTCATACATAAAACAAAAAAATAGTTCTCACGTACCGGTTAAATAGTCGTACAAAATAAGTGGAGGGATGGAAAATGTGAATTATTAAAAGTGGAGGAATGTTATCCGACTGTATTCGTTCCACTTCAACCACTGATAATATACCTAAAGTATATTATCAGGGTTTGAAAAGTGGCAGATAAGTGACTACCGGCCCAATAGAAAACTGCGAGGACGCTTGAAGTCGTAATGGGAAATTGAAAACATTCCAACTTCAAATTAACATTGATATACCTAGGTGTCGTTCCATATTCTGGGTATACTGCAGGATTGGGGGAAGGGGTGGGGGGGCTAGGTCCGGGCCTATAGTGAAATTTTAGATTCAATTAAGACATTTAATGCACACTGCTTTATATACAAATTATATGACATACTATATTACATTTCCATCAACTGTAGGCGTACCATATAGTACCATATATGCCTGTGCCTTGAATAGTGTGTTGTTTTTTGAGGTACCTATTTACATAAAATTCACTGTACTGACTTATACCATGGTCCATGATTGGAATGACCAATAAAAATGCGATAAAACTATGAAAGGACGCGACGAATTAATCTGTGTATTTACGTTTACATTGTTCGTCGATATAGCCCAATATTTTAACGCGGTCCCTAAAAAATTTCTAGTAGTAGTTATGGTGGTGGTAAATTGGCCCATAGTGAAAATAATTCCTATATACACCGCTGAATTATTCTGTACATATTAATTCTTGTCCTATTATACGTGGTACCATCACTAAATACATTATTGTCTATTGTATTATATAATACATGCTTAATACCTATTCAATAAAATATCACCATTCAATAATTCTTGATTAAGTATAGAAAATATTTAACCCAAAAAACTTTCTAAGAAAAATAAAAATCGAATTTTCTTACCTCCGATACCATAGTCTTATTGTTCAATATGAATTCAATTTCAGGTTTAAATCCACTTTTTAAAATTAAATCAACTTCGTCGAATACAACCAATCGCAAAGTAGCAAAAGCGACCCAACCGCTGCTTACAAAACTAGCTAAGCTTTCCGGAGTAGCAACAATAATATGAATGCCTTGCTGTAAGAAAAAATAAATCAAATTATAATATCGAAATGTTTAGTAAAATTACTATCATTTTTACCTTAATTTTATGTTTTTGGCGTTGAACGGATTCAATAGCATACAGGGGTCTACATATAATTGAAGTGTCACTACTCAATCGACTTATACAATTATATATTCGTTTAACAGATTTTTCCTTGGGTACCAAGATTACAGCAAGTGGTTCGCAACATTGAATCTCGTCATTTATTTGCGGTAGATTATTCAGTAAACAATTAAGTATTGATATAACAAAAGCTGCCTGGTAAAATATAACACAAATAAAAATTTTACTATATAGGTATCGTAATCCTTTAATGTTCAATTTTTCTACTCGAAACATCCCAGGGGACTCTAGAAGGCGATTAAAACGAAATTGATGTCGATTGTGGAGACCTCTTAAATAATTAGGGAGCACGCTCTCCGCCACCGGAAGTTCCATCAATGGATGGATTTTTCCCCCAGTCTACACATAAGTCACTACATCACTTATACTTATTGTAAATAAAATAAAATTACAGATTGTATAATAAACTATTGGAAATAAAAATAAAAAAAACCATGTAAGTAAGTATACTAATATAACATAATATTTATTATAACAAAAATACATTTAGTTAGCAAATTTGTATTGAGATTATAGGTACTTACAGTTTTTTCAGAACCGGCCGGTGTTCTGGCTAATAAATCTCTTCCACCCATAATAATTGGTAAGGCGCATTTTAGTATTTGAGTTGGTATTTTATAATTGAGCTTAGATATATTGACCATCAGATCTTTGTGGATACTACTAACTTCAAATGATGTTATTTCTCTAGGCACTGTATTATTGATTCCATGTGCCGTCACTATAATGTCGATATTGCTATTTTGAACACAATAGGTGTTTTCAAGACCTGGATGAATCCGAAAGTCATTCGAATTATTTATTATCTGTTGAAGTCTACCACGACTACTGTCAGGACCACGATAACCTGTAATAATATAATTGATTTGATAAAAGTTCATTTTTTTTATTCCCTGGGAAACCTGCAAGCGATTGTAAAGCTTCGTCGCAAATATTGCAATTTTCATTTTTACGGAAACTATTTACAACCACTTATTAGATTACTGAATATTAGAAGAATCACCGCTATTATAATTATATACGTCTTTAGTTGCCATAGTATAGTTTTTCAGATTATTGCAATCGCTTTCCTCAGCAGTATCATTTTTACTCGTTTTAGACACGATATGATTGTTGTCCATATTGATTTTTTTTATTCTAAGGTCTAAAAGTAAAAAAAAAAAACAATAACGTTTATACATTTTCTAAGTGTTTACTAATCTAGACCTATTTGAAAATCTTAAAAAATCATTAATTAGCATTGATTAAAACAATGTAGTTGAAATTGATAAACTCCGTGAATTGTCTTACTGTCTATTGCCTGGTTGGTAATATCTATTAA
>PVMI01067538.1:0-16609 GCA_008528875.1 Aulacorthum solani | reverse complement strand
CATGATTATTTCAAATGTTGAATTAATAATTGAACAATTGAACAATCATTGCAAGCAACGTTATTCGTTAATCAACTTGTCAACACACAAACAAAATACCAAGAATAAATATGGTCAGAATTCGGGACTATATGTATACAGTAATACATTTATAAAACCCAAAATTATATATTTGATCTAAATAAAATAAAATATTTAAATACCTAATAACTAATTAAATTATTGTCTGAATATAATTTGCTACAATTCTAACACTTGACCTTTGAAATTATTTTATTTTACTTACCTATTTAGGATTTAGATAGGTAATATAATTACTAACCCTATATTTATTTATATTTGTGTTGACTTTAGACTGATTATATAAGTAAAGTTGATTAATGATTAATGATTATCATAGCTATGTTAGCTGTCTAGACTCCTAGAAAATAGACAATAGGTACCTACTTTCCGACTACTACCAATTGATTTTTAAATAAGCAATTAATATTTTTCCAATATTGTAAATGTTTATTGTTATACATGATACACTTATTTAGATAAAAGGTGATACAAATTAAAAATGCTCAAAAAAATTCAAAAAATTTCAATGTACAAACATACATATTACATAGATAAATTTCTTAACTTCAAGTTTTATTGAAATAAATTCGCTCTAATACTAAAACTAATAACACGAGATTAGTACTGCTGATGCCTGATCATGCATTTGCTATGTAATACGTTTGTAAGAAGGTGACGACACATGAGGGTGTGGCATCCTCTTAAAAGGACATAATCCTTTCCAAAATACTTAAAAATCTCAATAATATGATAAACGTATAAGTGTATGAAAAGCTTCCTAAATCCCAATATTGGTTAAACTAAAAACTATTCAATACCTAAACCTCCACAATTTTTGCTGTTTGAGCTAAACATGGGCACAATAGGTACAATTTACGGTTGACAATCAATAAAGATTTATTAAAATATGCAGTGATATCGCATTTTCCAGAGTTCACTATTTCAAGTAAAAATAGTCAAAACATTTAAATAAAATAAAATTACAAATCATTATTTAATATAAAATATACATATATATCTGCGACTATAATAAATTATAGATAGAGGAAGATAATTTTTGTAATTTCATCTTAAATTACAAAAAAACACACGAAAAGTGAAAAACGATAAGAATGTGGGGTGGCCTAAGAACCGAATGTTATTATAGGTATAGAATTTTTGCCATAACATGGTATATATTATTTATCAAGCCATTACGAACGTACTTCATCCTCCCAATGATAATACAGGGTGTCCTGCGAAGAATAAAGATTTAACCATTAGCCGTAGAGAGGGATTTGCACCCGGACAAAACCGGTATTTTGTCGTTTTCCCATTAAAAATCGTGAAATACATTTTTTTTTAAACATCGAAATGTCAAAATGTTCAGAAAAATAAACTCTACAAAATGTAGAGTTCAAAAATAAAAAAATGAAAATACATTTCTTAACTTTTTTATCAAAAAAATTTAATTAAATTAAAAATAAAACAAATGCGGTTCTTTTCTCTGCGAATTGAATAAAAAATACAGATTTACTATGCATGAATTATCTCAGGAGATATCGCAATGGGTGGGACATAATAATAATATACACTCTGTATATATGTCATGTACCATATTGTGTTATGTGTACACCACGATTAAAGATAATATATTTTATATTATATCCTTAATTGTGGTGTATACATTATATTGTATTGTATTTTAATCTATGACCAATTTGTAAAGATTAATGATTATATAACCATACTATTACAACGAATTAATGTCCATTTGAAAGATTACCCCGCGGCCCGCCCTAATGCACGTTATGGACAAGTACAACTACTTAATACTAATCAAAATTAATAATTTTAATAATTATTATTAGTTAATATCCGATTTCACAGTCGTACAAGACCGTGCCTAATTTAATGCTGAATTAGACAGTGGCGGCGGGACGTGCGTGCAATGATTTAAATGATCTACTGTGTTCACTCGGACGGCGGCGGAGAATTAAATTTCTTTTTGCTGTCCGGCGAGGGCCCCCTGAGGGGACACGTACACACACCGACGTCGCGATATCAATGGAAACTGATACACCGCACACACGTGTTGGATGCGCGCGCACACTGTAAGGTTATGTCTCGAGTGCTGTGACTGCACAAATGCAATAATAATAATAATAATAATAATAATAATATGATAGAAAATAAGAGTTAACTAGGTACTTATATAAAAAAAAAAAAATAAAAATCACGACATACGGGCGTACAGTGTACACTCGTGTACAGAGGGCATTGAGCGATACGGCGTACGTCCAGAGAATAAATTCCAATTTTTTCCCGTGTTACGTCTTTGCGTACGATACTGTACACGATAGTACGGTAAACGATTACGATACTAAACAGTAGACTTGTGCAGTGCGGCGGTGCTGGTGTGGCACCGAATGACGGGAGTAAAGTGAATTTAATTAGTATAAGTAAATATATACATATTTTTTTTCCTTAATATTATTATTATTATTTACTCACTATCTTATCTGCCCCAATTCGTCAATATAATTGTTGGAGTGGAATCATTATAATTAATGTAATCGGTCCTTATTGTTGTATCACATTTGTCATTTTGTCGTCCCCTCTCCGGTCCCGGTGTCGAACGTTAAAAAAATCTTTTAAAACTATTTTTTTCAACCATTGTCCACTGTCCGGTTTACTGAGTTTCGGTTAGTAACTGAAATAGGTACTAACCTTTTTTTTTGTTTACAATTTTCGTTTTCAACTTTTCCATACATTTTTCTTACTTGTAAACACCGTATGATGACAGAATAACCATGTCCGATTACTGTTTAGTGGTGAGAATGACGCCCTGGGGCGATCCCTTTGACCATGCATTCTAATATATAAATGGTGTGTTTTTTGTAGCCCACCATGGATGAGTCGCATCCCAGGCCGACTGAAACTACAGGCTTGTCAAAGAAAGTTGAAAAAGAAGAAAAAGTTCATATTCCTGAATCAAGCTCGGTATGTCATTGAAATAAATTTATTTTTCTTACACAATACTAAAATTCCGTATAAAAACCTAGGTAAATTGAGTTTTTTTTTTTTCTAGACGGGATTTAGTTTTCGAAAACTATGGGCATTTACAGGGCCTGGATTTTTAATGAGTATTGCCTACCTTGATCCGGGCAACATAGAATCAGACTTACAGTCTGGTACGACTGCCAGGTACAAGGTATAATCAAATTTATAAAATTTCATAGTAACTTTTTGTATATTTTTACATTTATTTTAAATATTATTTATTAACTTTGAGTTTAATTTATTTCATTATAGTTACTATGGGTGTTAATGAGTGCTACCATTTTGGGTTTGGTAATGCAACGTCTATCAGCTCGCTTAGGTGTTGTTACCGGTCTTCATTTAGCTGACATGTGTTATCGCCAGTACAGAAAAGCTCCAAGACTATTTGTTTGGCTAATGATGGAAGTTGCTATCATTGGTTCAGATATGCAAGAAGTCATCGGCACTTCAATTGCAATTTACTTACTGAGTAACAAAATGTAAGCATAAAGTTTGTTAATGGTAAATTTTACTATAGTGGCAATGGGGAGCCTAGTAAAATAATGAGTTTTAATAACTAACCTGTGTAATTTTAAATCCTAAATCTACAAACTCTTAATATTAGTATATCGTATTAGTATGTAATATTTTATCATTTAAATGTATAGAGGGTAAACCACCACTAGGTAATTGCTGCACCTAATTTCAGCTTTCCAATGATTACCAGAAATAACCAAATGTTTCTACACTGATTATAAGTTTAATTTATTTAAATTTATATTTACTCACTCTATTTGTTCAATCATGTGCCTGTAGAATACATTTAAGTACATATTAATTATTTTTATGCTCATTCTGATTTCTCATACTTGTGCATTATTTGTATCACTATATAATATTAGTTGAAATAATACAAATATGTATATATTACTCTTATATTTTACTTTTAATATTATAGTAGTATTGTCGGTACTCAGTAATACTAAACAATTTATTTATATTTACAATATAGCTTTATTTATATAAAAACAAGTTTTGAATAACTATGTCTATAAACTACATAAATTTACTTATTGTCAGAGACGAGCCAATAAAGGGGTGGTGTTACACCCCTCCCTCTGAATCGTTTTTAAGATTGTACCTGCTTACTCTGTGGTATTATAGTAAAAAACAATGCATAACACTATCATATTTTATAAATTAAAATATACTCCAACTATTAGAATTATGATATGTTTTTTTTCACATGTCATTCTTGTCCACTATTACTTTAAACTGACATATATTATTATATTAAACATTTACAAAAAAAATTGTCGAACTGAACTTTTCAATACTTTACTCTGACTACTTTGATATAGTGATCTGATGTGTAGGCTTACATTGTATGTTACCTAATGTGTTTATATTTCTTTGAAACAACTTAAAAATATTTAAATTTCTTGTATGAATTTACAGTATGTATATTTTTTGGCTTTTACTTAAATTTGGAATCAGTATAATAATCAGAAAAAACAATATAACAATTAATTTAGGATACCACTTTGGATAGGAGTGCTGATCACTGTCATTGATACTTTATCTTTTTTGATGCTGGACAAGTATGGACTTCGAAAATTGGAACTAGTGTTTGGTCTATTCATTGTTATAATGGCACTGTCCTTTGGATATGAGGTATTAAAAATGTCACCTAATTATTTTTCTAATTATTATTTTTAACTCATAAAATTCTTTATATATATATATATATTTAAGTTGATTATTCTTTCTAGTTTGCAATCGTTCAACCTGATATAAAAGATATGGCTAAAGGATTGGTTACTCCTTGGTGTTCAAACTGTCAAGAATCTGCTCTTCTTCAGGCTGTTGGCATTATTGGAGCAATCATAATGCCACATAATCTTTACTTACATTCAGGCCTAGTCAAGGTAAATATAATAATAATTGTTCATTATTTAAACTGTCAAATTCAGTATGGTTAATCATGCATATCTATGATATGTCATATACTCATATTATGTAATTAATGTTTGAATTAAATAATAAATTAATACAAATATTTTATTGTGAAACAGTTAAATCCTTAAAAAGTAGAAGAAAACCTCCCAGTATTAGACCCATAATTAATAAAATATTTGAAACTAATAATACTAATTTTTGAAAGTTAAATTATTGGTACATTAACATCTTTTACATATTACTTGGTTAAAATCAAATCTCTAAACCATACAACTTGTTTACATTTGATTATTTTCACAATTTAGCGAATAAATTATTAAGGATATTTTAATCTAAAATTTGTATTTACTATTTAGTCTAGGGAAGTTGACAGAACAAAAAAAGACAAATTACGAGAAGCCAACTATTATTTTTTTATCGAATCTAGTGTTGCTTTATTTGTATCATTTGTGATCAATGTGTGTGTTGTAGCAGTTTTTGCTCATGGATTATACAATAAGACAAATAGTGATGTGGTAAGTTGTATATTTTATTTTTATTACTAAATGTTGATTCTTTAATTATTTATTATTACATAGTTGGAGATCTGTACCAAAAACAATAATACATATTCAGATATTTTTCAAGTAAGATAAAAATCAATTGAATTAACATATATTATATGTATTAACTATTAATTAATTTATTAATAATTAATAACATTTTAGAATGATACCCAATTAGTAGAAGTTGATATATACAAAGGTGGAGTATTCCTTGGTTGTCAATTTGGCATAGGTGCCATGTATATTTGGGCAATTGGTATTTTAGCTGCCGGTCAAAGTAGTACAATGACTGGATGTTATGCTGGACAATTTGTAATGGAAGTACGTAGTGTCAATTAATATATTAATATTCATAATTCACATATAGTATACATTTTAGGGCTTTTTAAATCTTCAATGGAGCCGATGGAAAAGAGTTGGGTTTACCCGACTAGTTGCTATAGCACCCACTTTTTATGTGGCATTTTTTAGTAATATTAATGAATTGACTGGTATGAATGACCTTTTGAATGCGGTAATGAGCTTACAACTACCATTTGCTACACTTCCAGTCATTGCATTTACAAGTAATCCTCGCATTATGGGAGAGTTCACTAATGGATTGTAAATATAATTTTATTAAAAAAAACCACTATGTAAGTTATTTTAAATTTTAACTTTTATTTATTTTCAGGGGAAATATTTTAGTAACAATTTTTTTGTCTGTTATTATAATAAGTATAAATATATACTTTGTAATTCATCTCACAATCACAAATTTCACTTACAATTTGCCTTTATTAATTGGAGTTTTAACATATAGTACAATTTATTTATTAATGTGTGCTTATCTTACACTGCATCTTGTTATCAGTATGCTGGATGATTGCAGTGTGTTACGTAGAAATCCAGTAAGTTTTATAACTTAAGTACTCATTAATTTAATATATCTTAGTTTACAGCCATTTGTATGTTTTGATAATAAATTAAAAAATATATTTCAGTTTGTTATTAGATTTATTGGTCCACAAATTGGGAACACTTTTTCTCAACATCAACAAACAAATTCTTCTCCTCCGAGGTAATAAGTTTAAGTATTTATAAAATATGTAAGATAGAGGTTTAAATATTTATCTTTTGTTCAATATAAATTATCAATAGCTATTTTGTTCTTAAGAGGATGTCGTTCCCTCATGTGTTAACCTCTGCCTACAAACGCATGCAATCTTATAACTTGCTCCAAAACTAAAATATTTAAAAAAAAAGTTACATGGAACTCTGAATAATATTCTTCCCTTTAAGTTTTATAGTATTTTGTAGGTCTAATCATTATTATTAAAAAATAACAGAGTTTAATGGATGCTTCTGAATGTAAAATTTGCTTTGTTATGCGTTAGTAAAATGGAGTCAACACATTCGACACAGTATCCTTATAATTTAATTTATTAAAATAATCTAACCAGTTTATGGTTGACTATAACACAAATTATATTTTAATCTTTTTTAACGATTATTTAATGATCAATTTAAAACATTATATATTAGGTATATATTTATTATTTAATAATACTGTTATTTTTGTAATATACTTTTTTTCTATTAGTTTAATAATTAGTTAATTTGTCTGATTGTTAACCTACTGATATGTAAAATATATTTTATTAGAAATAATAATTTAACAACAATGTAATTAAAAATTTTAAAAATTTTAATTTTATTAATTTGAAGTTAAAATGTGCTAAAATTTAAAAGTGTTCAGTGAAAACTTAAAATCTGATTAAAAATGATATACCTGTTACAACTGTTGTTTCTTATTTGCATGCATGAATTTGGGAATAATTATAAAGATTTTACTGTATGTTGGTTAGTTAAAATGTTCAATCATTTGTTGATTAATGAGTCATTTCTTTGAATTATAGCTAACTATTTTAGTCTAATTAAATTGTATTTTTTTATTAAAATAATAGCAGCCAAGATGACATGACAAATATCAAGCTATAATAATGAATAATGTTGGAATGTTGTTGCATGTGACAAAAGGATTGTACTTAACACCATACAACTAGCAAGTATATAACTAATATAATTAATGTATAAATGCTTATTTGCTAATTTAGATGTTTGACACAGATACCTGAGATATATTTTTTTTGAGGGACCTAATAATATATTATTTTAATTTGTATGTAAATAGACAAATCATTGTTGTTAAAAGTTTTGGGTGGGTCTGACTCATTCCATGAAAAATCGGTCGCCAAACCTTGGTCCAAGAGAAAATTTTGGTGGTTGAAATAAAATAAATTTAATCAATATTTGAAAATTTATTTTATTAACCTCTCAGGAGTCTGTGTTGTGTAATCATTATGTGCAAAATTATTGTATTATTCAGCATTTTTTTCTGATAAGAAAGAGAATTTAGTTCATGCATATGTAAGGTCAAAATTGAAAATCCCCAGTAGTTTTGGAAAGTGTCAGAATAACAAAAAAAAAAAAAAACCAGCAAAATGGGAATATTTACTCCTAACCAATTTTTAACAAAATTGATTTTATTTTTTTGGTGTAACTTGAAAACTAATAACCTTAGAAATTTTCACCAAAACAGCTTGAAAATATAATGCAAAAGTTTCTAATTATTTTTTTTTGATAGCTTCTTGAAAATACTTTTAGAAGTTTCTCCACTTTCTACCTTAACAAAAAAAAATTACTAAAAAGTTATGCTATTTATAGCCATGAGATATTTACGATAACAACTTAAATTTAAAAAGAGCCCCCGTTGTGAATCTTTCTCTAAACTATTTCAAAAATTAGATAAGGTATTTAACTTAATTCCATTTTTTGAATGTCATATAGTTATAGTTGTTATACTTTCATATTAAAAATTTCAGTATATCAATTAGCATTTGACATTTTTTCTGCTACAAATATGTTATTTTATGAGCGCTCAAGTTAATTTTTTTCCCTGAAGTTTCCCTGTGTTATTGCTCAATCTCTCTGAAGTCAAGAACTATATTTTTTTTTGTAAGTTATGGTGCTTATTCCACTATTATTTTTATTTACGCCATGGCATTATTCTTGTTATCATTTATAATCTTTTAATACTGATAAAGTTTATTTTCAGTCATGTAATTTTCATAAAAAAAGTGCATGCAATAAATATTGAACTATTATGTAAAAAACAAGAGTATTAACTTTAACTGATAAAAAAAATAATTGATGATTACTGAACCTGATTGTTAAATAGTATAATAAGCTCCTAAAGATTTGTTCATTAAATAAGAAATCCTTCTTGGAAATCAGCTTATTCATGTATAATTTAATTGGAGTAATAGTTTAAATTTCTGTAAATGACATATGAATTGGATATCTTCAATTCCTTGAAAAATATGATTACACTCCAATAGTTTTTTTTATATCTTATCAGGACCATCAAATTTTTATATTTTTTTATGGAAACAAAATTGTTACAGCTTTATTTAACACTTGTTTTGAATTATTATTTCATAAAACTAACAATTGAAATTTTACATACTAAAACTGTCCAGATTTATTTAATACAAGTATTAAGTTTTTATATTTATAATACAATTAAATAATAATAACATGCTTATTGCTTATAGCTGTATGCTTATTGATCAAAAAATTTTCTCAGATTTAACAGACTTTTCTGTTTACTCTAATTAATCAAAGCTGTAACTAGCAGAGAAAGAGTTCAGGCCTTTAGGAGTCTGGAATCCCCTTCCAAAAATGTTTAAAAGTAAAACATTCTTAGCAGTAAAATTGTTTATTAACTATTATGTTAAGAATAATTTTATATTTTTGTTAAACCAGTAATAACAAGGAAAAGAGTTTATATGTTTTGAACTTTAAAATGAGGGGTGTTTAAATTAGGAAATTGTACTCCCTCAAAATTTGTTTTCAGTTACAAGTTACAACCATAATTAATAACTATTAAAACCATGTTTTTATGTGTTACCTTAAATAATGTATATATTATGTTTGTTTTTTTGTAATTCAGAATATACGAGAAAAACATGGTGGACAACATTATCTGATAGAAGAATTTGTGATCTTCTATCTTAGATTTTTTGTTCGCTATGAACAATATTATATATTTAATTACTATTAATTTATTTTCAAATTGCCTGCATTTTTATTTTTAACTATGATAAATGTAAAATGGAAAATATTTTTTCTTTAGTTTTTATTATAATTAATAATACAAATGAATACTCTTTGGCTACCAAATAGTACATGCAGGCTAAAATTATCTAAAATAATCATAGTATGTGAACGTATAAAACTGAAAATAAATACTGATAATATATACATAAATGTGTGCATGTGTATACATGTACAATGAAATTTGCTTGGATGTATTTTATTTCATATACTAGTATACTAGAATATGATCTAAGAAATGTATAAACAACTTACTATATTTATTATTATTATTTTTTTTTTTTATCATTTTTGAAACATGTATTTATTACAAGGTGTATATTTATTATATTTTATACAATACAATAATAATTTTAAGGTTATTCAAATTTCAACAAACCTATATAATTAAACATAAAAAGAAAGTTCTTTAAGTAAATAGTTTTAATAATAATTATTAATTATTTCAATCTTAAATGTATTCATTATTATTATTTTTCATAACAATAGAAATATTACATTGTAATATTGTATTCAAGAAAATGTCTATTAATCCAATCAATGTGTCATGTGGAGACAAGAAAACTTATACAATATGTGATAAAAATAATTGTTATTCAAATTATGTTTTAATTAGATAAATTTATTATTTGTTATAAAATACTAGATAGTTACCTATATTTATTGAAATGTGAATTATACTGTTTCATTAAATTATAAATTATATGTATATAATTTTATATAAAAAAAAAATTTATTTTTGTCTTTCTCTCTATGATACAAATGTATACTTAATTGTATATACCTACTTTGTAGAATTACTTCTATAAAAACAATTAATGTTACCCTATTTATTACTGTAATTATTATTTTTTTAGAACACATTTATACAAATTTTGTACAAGATGATTTTATGTGCAACAGAAATTATTAACAGTTATTTTGAACAATACTACAACATAATGTAAAGTTTAAGAATATTAGACGGTGAAAATAATATGTAATATATATATTTAAGTTAAAACACTTATATTTTATTTATTATTTTTAATGTTCTTATATTTTTATTTTGGCCATTTACTTAACAAATATATTACACAATATGTACTAAACTTGTTTTTTTCCCAAGATACTCAAATTATAATAGACTTTAAACATTTGATGTGTACAAGTCTATATTACTAAATTGCATTATGGTGTGAGGCTATGCATGATGCTAAATTAAACGTACATAACCGTACTAAAAAAATTGTGTTAATTCGACCAAAATTAGTGGCATAATTGTCTATACCATGAAGAATAAAGATATCATTATTCTTGATGGTCTAAACATTTTCAAAATGAGAGCTATTGAGAAACGAGTATAGTGTATTCTAAAATTTGCTTCTTGCTCACTACAACATCAAAACTCAAAAGAGATGAATTTTACGAGCAAGGTTCAGGACTTGTAGCATTTGCATATTCCAACTACTTAGAGGTATTTCTGTATGGTAACTAAATCAATGATAAGGCATTTAAAAAATTTGATTTTACATTTAAAAGGACGCAGTACCCACTGTGAATTATCACTACATTTCTAGACAGATAATCTATGTACCGGATTCTTACTAAGTTAATATAAGAGCAAATTTACACATTGTCGAATTTTGTAGAGGAACTAATAAATAGCCAAGTGAATTTATTTTTTGTATTCAAATTTTAAAATTAGTCATAAGTACATATTTATTTAAACTATGAAAATAAGTTTAAAAGTACTTTTATAATTCATTTTCAAATTCATATGGGTAACTAGTTAAAAAATGACATTATATTAATACCTATGAAAGGTACTACCACTGGTCTTTTATTGCTCCGCCTCAGCACATAAAAATGTTATTGCTCCGCCGTTAACAAACATCATGTAATATCAATTATTAAAAATTATAAAAATTGAATAATTGAATTTAGAATTGCAATAAATTGATTACTACAGTAACACAGCAGAGGTCAAAAATCTAAAAAATTATCTAATAAAATGTATTCAAAAGGATCCTTTTTACTAAGCTTCAGCCCCCAAATAGAACTTAAGAAATCTATTTCACGACATCAAAGTTTTTTCATTTAAAAAACATCTCAAGTTTTGGGATCACATAGCGTTGTAGTTATAGTTAACTTGATCACGATAATAACCATCTCTTCAATATTATTGTTAGATTAAAAGAGGTCCAAAAATATTATAAAACGGGTACTAACATTTTTATTTAATGGTTAAATAAGTAAATTTAATTACATTACAACCACAGAATAGTTCAATAATATTTTAGAACAAGTAACAGATATAAGAAAAATTGAGCTCAAATATTTCTTCCATTAGACCATTACTAAATAATAACTAAGAATGCAGTTTTGTTTGCTGAATCTTGTTAGCCACTGATCATCTAAAATATTGGAAGCTTGTAATGCATTATATATTTATATGAATTATAAAGAAAATATTTATTTATTCATCTATTTACACAATCATTAATTATAAATAAAACTATTTAATTGATATAATAATATTAGGTTATACCTTATTTGGTCAATTTTTGATGGTATTTTTTTTTTTACAAATGTTGTATAAATAACAAAACTTAATTAAATCATAAATATATATATTTTTTTTATAAATATGTACATAGTAATGTTTTTAAACATGAGATACTTGGTTACTGTTTAACAAACTAATATGTATTGTTTATGTAGACATTCGATGATTTAAGAAAATGTATACGTCAAAATTAATCCATAATGTATTACAATTTTACTATTTTAGTCAAAATGATGTTACAATGATCAAGGTTAAGTTATAGTCTCATGAGTTTTTTTTTTAATAAAACCACCCATACATTTAGTAATTTATATAATAAATGTATTGTTTAATCGGGATTTAAATTTAGTTAATTGAAGGTGTTACATTTCCTTTCCACTGTATTTCAATGTATGGCCACTTAGATTGTAAACAAGATTGCAAGTTGTTGTCCTCAGATATGCATATAACATCAGATTCCTGGATTATAGCATTACCTTCTAAATATGTCACCTTCGAATTAGGATTGGATCTCGGTTGTCCATTGTAATGAAATACCACAAAAACATCTGGAGTTCTGGCTTCTTGTTCGGAAAAAAATTCTTCCATAAACGATGGCATTAATATGATACCGAGTCCTTCGGAATCCAATTTTGCGGACATCAGATTTACACTGAAAAATTAATAGTATCATATTTCATAATCTATACTGCAATTAAATAAATTACATACTATTCATCATCAGACACAAGGTCTAATTTTTCCAGTAATGGCTTAAGGTGTTGAGTACTAATGAAATTATTGCCATCTTGATCAAACAACTTAAATGTTCGTCTAGCAATGTCAGCTTGTGTTTCTTTGCTAACCAAGTTTTGGTTAAATGAAAACAGAACTAAAATAGTGAAACAGATTAAATTTAGGTGAAAAAAAATGATTAAAAATTGACTCCAATACCAGTAAGATGTGTATCGCTGCCCAACACCCAGATTGGGTTGCATGGGTTTTTTAAATAAGTTCCAACTTGACAGTACCTTAAATGTTCTAATAAGGTCATAAATCCAACTTCACTTTGCTTTTCAATACCTTGCAATTCTAGGACAAACGTGTAATTTTGTAAATATTAAAATACATTCAAAAGTATTCAATTTTTAATTTTTAAGACTTACTAAGCCCAGCTACTACTTGATCGTTATTAAATACATTAGAAACTGCTTGTCCTGTAATCATCATATTGATTAAGCTTTGGCTACCATAGCCAAATTCCTTATCAATCAATGATACTTCTAAATCACATATTTCTTCTTTTAATTTAACTAAACCCTACGAGAATAATTGTATTAATTTATTTTTAAGTGTAGTTATATTTAAATATATTTAATTTACCTTAGAGCGCATGACTGTATACAAAAATAATAAAACTCCGAATGTATCACGCAATAAACTTATATGGTTGTTGAAAAAAGTTTCGACACTATCCTTATTCACTTGTTCTACTCTAGAAAAATGTAAATAAAATAATTCAGCATTTGCCCAGAAACATAAATGAAAATAAACTACACATACTTAAGCATAGAATGAAACTGGCCGTATTCAAGGCACACATCTTTATCATCAATATGTACAAATTTCAAAATATCACAGCCGTCTGTTGCTTGGCAAAGGATATCACAGGCAGCTTTACATAGAAGATGGTTTTGTTCTTCAACTTCGGCCTATAAAACATATTCTGAAGTTAAACAATATGCCACTAAACTTGTTTGAGTTCAAAATATACTTTTTTCCAATCATCATCAACAGACTTATTGCGGACAATGTATTTGACGATGTACGCCTGCATCGGTGCTAATACAGCGCAAGGTCCACCATCAAATTGCACCAGCGCCGTCGGTTCGTCGTCACTGAAACAAAAGCCTAGCAACAATCAATTAAGGTAATCCACTGTTAAACAAATGCGACGGCTCACCTTGGGTCCATCGTTGGAATATATCTTGTCGTACCTGCTGACCCCAAGTAAGTTTTAAAATCTCTTCCAGTTCTTTGTCGTCTGGAGCGGTTCTCGGTTCTGTTGCCTCCGTTTCCGCCATTGTGACAGTTCACGACCAATTCATTATCGTAAGGTACAAAAATAAATAAAATTTATAGATTCAACTTAGTCTAAAGCTAAACAATTTCGGTTTAAAATCCAAACAAGTGTCAAAAACTAACACTGGATGATAACTATTAACTACACTGAAAATCATTTGAAGTGCTTCAAAATCAAAAACAAAAACCACGGTTGTAGATATCTACAACCGTGACAAAAACCTAACAGATTCGAAAATATGTACCATAACCTAAAAATTTTGCTTTATCAACTTGTAGAATAAATAATAATAATAATAATAATAATAATTAATAATAAACCGACATAAACATAGGTATAGTATAAGTACCTTAGTATTTGGTACACTTGTGGTTTTATTTTTTAGTATTTACCAGTCATTTAACCTTTTTCGTTGAATTGATAATTCACTAGTCACCACCAGTAAAGTTGGTACGTTTTTTATGAAAAATTAGAACTTTCAACGGCGTTTGAGCTTGCGAGTTACGAGTTGCGAGTTCCATATCACTTTGGCCACACTGCCGAAGGGTTCTCTGTGACAAATTGTGTTTATTAACTTTGTTTCACGATTATTGATGGACTCTATTTAGAAATATCTACCTATCTTTATCTGCAATCGTGATTTATTTTGTCCTATGGGATATTGGGTTTTGGGTAGTTATTTTTTTCATAGTGATCAGTGCGTCGACGTCGGTTACTCAGTTTGTTTGTAACTTTTTTTAACTTGTGCGCTTGTAAATCCATCGATTTGATATTTCTCATATTATTACCGCCGAATTGCACAGCATCCGAACGACAGAAATCGCCGCAGGGATATGGAATAGCAGAATATTCACGTCTCCAGGTATAGAAACGCAATAGCAAGTTTCTGAGATTTAGTACCTAAGTCTCCACACATATTATGACCCGATTAACTTCTAAGTGGTTACGCAATGATGATTGTTCATAATTTGACCTTAATATTGACAAATATGGTGTTAGGACATATTTATTTATTTACTGAATGATAGGTAGCTCAGTATGAGGATCATCCCACTGACAAATATTATCTGAAAAGATTTTAAACATCTTTGTCTCGGGTACATACTAATCTAAAGGTACCCATACAATTGTTTACTTGTGTTCTATCTATAGCTTAAGTTTAGAACTATCAGAGTTAAAAAAATATTTAGGTACATGCAATATTTCACATTTTTATGGCATAGGTATTAATCATATTATGGAGGACTACCCACTATTTATTATATATGCTGGATCTCAAACCAATCTTAAGTCCTACATTACTTTAAATATCTTGATAGGTCCAGTCCAATATTGTGTATACACAAAAATTTGGTTTGTCATATAATTTAAAAATAGTTGGATACCTATTTAAATAGGTATTTAAATTACCTAATTTGTGTTCATTTTAACACCAATATAATTCTTATTTAGGTATTCAATTGAAACATATTTTTCACTACTCATGCGAAATATATTAATTGCAAAAATAATGTATAATTTATTCTTGTCTAAATTTGAATCACAAAATGTACCTAATTATGTTTTTAAATATTCAGAATTAATTAAATTCTTGTCTAATAAATTATTCAACGACAAAAGTTAAATAACTCGCAGAAACAAAAGATGTGCTCTCATGATTATCTATTGTGTATTCAGTTTAAATTGGCTAATTTTGCACATACTAAATGAGCTTGTATATTGGTGGCTTGCGACCCCTGTGTTACCAAAGTATGCAATAATCGTATTTCAATGGTTTCCGGTAAATGGCAGGCAAGGAGTATAAACAGCTTTGGTGATAGATGTGCAGTTAAATTTGTGTTTTGTCCGTCAGACCGCCCATTTTAAAACTAAATAGAGGATAGTTGGAATATTACCTTAAAATATTCTTTTATACACATAGTACCTACCATTTAAATGTGCCTTTCTAAATTCAACGTATTTAGTTGATATTTTCTTTATAACTTTTTTTTGTTGGTACCTGTAGTTAATAAGTAATATTTATTCAGTTTTTACTTACTTATTTTAATTGTTTTAATTTTATGTAATTTAATTACTTAATTGACATAGGAGAGTCTAGAGAGGGCTAAGTCTCGCCTATAACTTGTGTGAGTAAAAAGAATAAAAATAGTTCAAATATTCATAGTAGGCTCCCAAAATGGTATTGCCTATGGTAAATTGATTTTTGAAACATTTATATTTGTACTATTCTATTAAGTAATAATGGTTATTTAA
>PVMI01067537.1:0-10560 GCA_008528875.1 Aulacorthum solani | reverse complement strand
CAATAATATGTATCTAATAATAAATAGAAAAACAAACATGCAAAATTAAATCATACCTATAATAATTTTATATACTAGTTATACACATCAACAAACAAAATCGCCTGCCATGGGTTCATGTCCAATACAATGCAAATGTTGCCTAAAGAAAAAAAAAATTTTAAATAATCGATGATAAAATATTTTCTAAATTAATAATAACCTTGAAAATCAATTAATTCTTGTTTTCAAACCACTTATCAATGTCCCACCTACATCGCATGTCTGGTCATAAATGTTCATAATAATTCAAAGGTGCTATTTTAGCTACAAATTGAACAGTGAACTATCAAATAAAAATTTCAAATTTTAACTCTTATTTCAGAATGCCATAGTATGTATTTAGACTAACTTACTATCAAATATCTTGTTTCAAAATGTTTAAAGTTTAGTAAAAATATATAATAATTAATTACTATAATATACTAAATACCTACCTACGTCTGGTAATATACTTAATGCTGTGTGAGGGTTAAACCTTATTTGTAAACATCTTGAAATTTCTACATAATATTATTTGTGATTTATCTATTTTAGGAGCAAATAATTATTATAAAAAGTTTAAAACATAATATGAATATTTTAAACCATTACTTTAAAATTTAATTTGTCAAGTAAAAAAAAAAATATATATTCTAATTTTTAATAAGTTTACATATTTTCAAAATACATTTAATACGTTTAAAGTATATAAGTATATACTTTAAACGGGATAAAATTAATTTTTGCATAAAGACCTAGAATATGTAATTTAAATTAAATTAAAGTAATTGTATTTATAAATTAATATTGAATGAGTTTAATTGATAGCTACTAAATACAGCGATTGTTAAGTGTTATAATTTGTAAGGTAGTAGGAATAAAATCAAAATATCGTGTTTACAACAAAAATTATTATTATACTATTGCACAACATCGTTAAGTCGTTACAAAACATTATGAAGTCACCAGACGTCATTGAAGTTCGGTGGTGAATTTTTCCTCAGTATTCTTTTTTGTTCCGAAAATGAATCCTAGTCACGTAAGTATATAGACCAACTAGATGAAAAAAAAAAGATGAGGTGGATAAGGTCTTGAGTTCTTAATGCCACCACAACTGACCTGCCAATCCAGTTTACATTAATAAAACTATCACAAAAGTTAAAAGTTCAAGAATATAAAATGAGAATTTATTTATAATGTGTGGCGTAAGATAAAATGTGCAACTTTTGCAATCTAGAAATATAATTAACAAACATGAACCGGATGATTTGAAGTATAATTTAGTTTTATATTGAGTACCTACGTGAATTCATTATAATAGCTGGTTATTTACGGGATTTGGGTTAATAATTCAATATACTTAAATACATAATAAGAATGCATAGAATAGAGCAAAGTATTATTGATAATTGGTATTGGTATTAATGTACAAACTTTTAAAAGTTAAATGAAAATACGTCTCCTATACTTTCTATTTTATATTATAGGACACAACCTGCATGTAATATCATTATTTTTTAAGTAATATAATAAAATAAAAATTGAATCAACAAAATTAGTCATAAAAAATACAAATATGTAATTCACTTTTTCAACAAATATTTTTGAAGAGTTAATTTTTATAAATTATAAGTTAAAAAACATTGGAAATATTATTTTTTGAGATATAAAACGACAAATTCTTATAATGGTAACATCATCTAAAACCATCATAAAATGCATTTAAACTTCAATAGTAAAGATTTAAAATGTAAAAAACAAACTAAAAACCAAAATTTTTAATCGGTACAAAATGCATCACCATTAATCATGATCCATGTCAACAACACATTATAATATGGTACTATAATACAAATAGGTATTTAATTGTATGATTGATGCATAACTATTTTTTTAAGTGATATAAGTATTAATCACACACGCATTCAGTAAGATAAAATAATATTCTAATATAAATGTATGTATAATCAAACAATGTTTTCACTTATAATTTTAACATAATATTTAAAAACATTATAATAGTAACGTTTGGTAGTCTTATAACACTTTTTCCGGCAGTATTATATTATTTAAATTCTATCTTAAATTATTAACTCTAACAATATCGATTAACACCGCAGTAGTAATACAATGCTAAGGTGTATTACTGTATTACAATAAGATCGAAATTTCATATTATATGATGAATTTTAGTTACAACACAATACCATGATATGCCAAATAATTAAAGGCATATTTTGTAAGCTATAAGTTTCAAAACGTACCTAATGGAATTCATAGAATTTAGATTTAGATCATTATTTGAACAGTTTGCAGTTTTAGACGTCACTGAGAATACAATATTATATATTATCATTACCGTACATTCTAAATTAATAATGTGGTTAAACAAATAAACATTATTGTGTGTGTACAAATAGCTACAAATTATTTTCGATAAAATATAAAAAATTAACGTGTTTTCGTCAAAGTTTAGTTTGATTGTCGATTGAAATCTTATCATATAAGTAAGCAAATACTTCATAGTATACGACTTGAGTAGTATAATACCGTCGATTTGGAGATGCCGACCGTAGTAATAGTAAGTTCTTAGAGTAGTATGTAAACCATTACATAATACATTAGTTCCTACACGGCGGAAAAAAATTAATATTTGTGTACACAATTAAATATGTATATACGAATTTTCACAAATAAATATATATATATATATGTATATCGTATACATAATAAAATGAGGAAAAAACAATATAAAAACAATGCGAAAAATTGATTTGTTATTAATTACATTCATTTTCCTGATAGAGTCCATACAACAAATGCATGTAAAAGTTTTCATTCAGATTTTAATTTAATCTTTTATCACCAACATCCACAAATTTTTAAAATGATTGAATTTCTCAAACGTTTTCAAATAAATACGTATATTAAAATAAGTACCACAATTAGTAACACAATCAAAAATCAGTAAAAAAATATGCCAAAAAAAAATATTTCTTGAATGGAAAGATTACAAATTATACAACGAACAAAATCAATCAATACGATTATGTTAAATTTTTAAGTTACAGAAATAAACCTCATAAAATATCAAATTTCACATCATGCAGTTTTTATTCAATTTTTTAACTATCATATTACATTATATTTATTTGTAAAAATGCACTATACGATTTTTTTGATTTTTTGACTATCATTTATTTATTTTTGAAAATTCTTATACACATATTTATATACGTATAACATTTTTTCAACCGTGTAAGAATTAACATTCGTACCTGGCTTTTACCGTGTACAAACTTACATACGTACCTCGTGTAGGAACTAACGTATTCCTTTTTGAACCCGCTACTCTCGTGTAGAAACTTACATTCGCCCGTCGACCGGACGTATTTTCAATGTAGCTTTACATATAAATATGATATAATTAAATTTTACTATAGAATTGAAATATACCTAATACCAATAAAAATACTATTGAATTTAAAAATTTGAAAATACACGTTGTTATGAGTTGCGATCTAGATAATTAGATAATTAGATAATCTTTTTTTTATTAATTTAATTTTATTAAGTATTTTTTATTGTTATTATTTTTTTAATTATACATTTATTATTTTGATCTGTTTAGCACATAGTTTTGTTGTGTAAATATATGCTTTTGTTATATAATTATACACAAATCCTAGCCCTAGCCTCTAGTTATAATATAAATATATATATATTAATTTATGAATATTAATTTGTTTGCTGTGCTAAACTAACAGATTGTAAATATTGATTTTAAATATAGAAAAAAGAAATTATAGAAACAAAATATAATAGGTACTCAAATCAATTTTATCATATTTCATCAATTTTTTTTTTATTCTTATCAAATAAAAATTTTAGCTTTATAATTGTTAGACCTTGTACTTTCAAACATAGTACCTATTTATTAACAATATATGTACAACTTTGTTTTAGTTTAAAACTAAATTACGGAAATTCAACTTCTGTCATATAGGTACGTAGTTTATTTTAAATACTGAATCTTGCTTTATATAAGTTATTTATATCTCTAACAATATAAATCTTCTTTTTAATGAATCGAAACATGTTATTATAAGTTTATATATTATGGAAAAATCCTAAACTGCTAGTACAAATTATATTCAAAAAACTTAAATATTTCTTATTAGACATTTTAATTTATTGGTTTCCAATCCATAACAAAACTAATTTACGGCCAAATTTTTAGAGAAACTTCACACACGTCTAAAATATAATACATTTCTGCCTATTATATTAATTTTAATAATAAAAATATTTACTACATTTTTTGTAATAATATAATATTTGTTATGAAACACGGACAAAGAACGCATTCCTCGTTAAGTCATAAATCATGATAAAATAAAATTTAAATTGTGAATAAGTGCTAATTATATAATAATAATATAATACCTGACACACACACACACACTCACGAGCGTGATAAATATAATATCATACACAACAACCCTTCACAATTATTAATATACAATGTCGATGGAGCCAGACTTGTTGTAACTTGTAATTCGACTTTCAAGTTGGAAAACTTGGAAAGGGACTATAGGACCGTCCGCGTAAGATGCATATAACGGCTGACAAATTATAATTTTATAAACTAATGAGTTATTCGCAATAAACCGTTGTGAGGCCGAATGAGCGTATAATAATAGTCATCGGAATTGAAAATGACATTTCTGCAACCTGCCACCCATTCACGGCGAACTATAATATTATACTCGTCGTATATGCCAACGACGGTGACTATTAATTAAAAAGTTTTGATGAAACGAACGCGTACAACTATACATGTCATACATCATATACGACCTGATCCCAGACGAAGTAATGTTTTATGTTATAATTTATGTTCGGATTTAAGATACATAATCAATCGTAAAAGTTACATTATAGGTACGGTAGGTACTACCTATTTTATCAGGAATTCACATAACGAGACTCGCCGGGGGGAACTGTGAAACAATGCGAATCGAAATCCCCGAGCAAATAAATACCACGTTGATTTAATAACGGATATGATGATGGAATATGATTAAATCCCGTACCGACGTGAACTTACAACACGCATATTCGACTGTTCCGCCAAATAATCTGATTTCGTTTTATACAAAAAAAACACATTGTGTTTGTAATATTTTGAATACCCAAAACTCGTGCTTACGAACTACAACATATTATACGAGATGATTCGCCTTGAATAAAAACCCCTATTTTATCCTTTAATTGTGCATTTGTTCAAAATCCTATATTTTTTTTTAATTTCTAAGTACTTAGACCTATATTCAAAAACTATATTATTTTAAAATTATGAAATATTTAGATTGTTTTATGAAATTTAAGGAGTGTGTCCTGTGGCGACAACGAAACTTATTACATTTTTTTTTCAAATAAATTAAAACAAATTTAACATACTGATAATATTTGTTTTGATTATTCAAATAAACGATATTTGCGCTTTACATAATTTGTGTTTGTACTGATAACTAAATCGTTGTATAATCGGTACACTGTACCATGATGGAGTGTTATTACTTTTAACAAACATATTTTTGTACCTACTTGGTTAATTAGTACCTATTAGTACTTATATATTATAAAACAAGTGTAATTTTAAAACTACTCTTATACTATAGTAGTATAACGACTGTTATACTTTTCCTGTAACACATAATATGAATATGTCCTAAAATTATTATTTAAAAAAATGTTTACATTCATTATACACTTCAATAAACTTACCGTTTTCTTATTACCTAGGTAGTATGTATATTAAATACTTACTAGATAATTTGCATTATATTATGTATAATTTATAAACACAATATCGAGTACTTATTTTACTACACAGCATAAAGTTGCAAATTTAAAGTGAAATAATTAATGAATATATATTTTTTTACATAAATATAAAATAGTCAATATTCATTACAAATTACAAACTGTGTAAAATAATACAGGAAGTATCGATTCCATGTTGGTCACTATTTTAACTAATTATTTTTTTTAATTAGTAAATGAAAATTTACTCACCGAAAAAATTGGCATTTAACCAATTACCCCACTACATATTTTAACGAATACATCACTGCCAGATTAATGTTACACTTTTTCAAATTGATAAAGTTCTTGACAGCTAATGGATATAAGAGGAGATAAAATAATCTAAATAAATGTTATTGAAGATCACAATCAAGTGATTAATATCTGGAAACTTTTGTGTGATAAACGTTCCCCTCGGGATACCGAATATTGTAAAGTATACTTTAAGGAAAAATAGTATAAATCAAATGAGTTTTAATTTTCGAAATGTTCTTTAGACACGATCGTTATAATATCTATACCGCTTTAATCGTTTCACTCTGAAATTAATTTAAATTAATACCTTGGTAATATTCTGAAAGGTGAACACAAATTTGAGCATAAAATTATCTCTAAAGGAAAAATGTATTTACTTATAGTGTCCTGGTTAAATATCATGTGTCATCCAAAGTATATTTACAGTAAATGTATTTCATCTGAATAATCAACATTTGTTATATGCTTGGATTGCAAACTTCCCAAAGGCCATTACATAATTTGCTTAATACAGAAAACATACGAAATGAAAGCGGTATTTCAAAATTAATAGCTTGTTTGGAATTAAAAAATAACATACTTTAAATTATACATCACTACGCATTTACACCCTAATTTTACTAAACATTCATAAGCTCCATTTCCAAAACTAATTCGGAAAATATCAAACATTTCAGTGTAGTCTTTAAGACTCGTGCTCACTGAATATTTTAATGACTCAGGGGTTTGAGCTCATTAAAATACAATAATTGTATTTAAGTGTTAATTTCGCTAGTGATATTGTGTAGAAAAATAATTGAAGTTAGAAAAAACATTTTTAATTTATATTATAAGTATTATAACAATAATGTGATAAAATAGGTTACCATTATTAATTCGTTCTAAGTACATTGCATTTCGTTATAGGTACACAGACTTGTATTTATTGAATATTATGACCATTGAAGTTGATACAATTTTGAATTTTACACGGTTCGTGCAATAATTGTAAACTCGTGGACTTTTTGTCGTTTAAATACAATGAGCAATACAATTATTGACGAATTTAACATAAAGAAAACCGATTGCGGTTGTCTTCAAGAACGGTTATCCAGCAAAGGTTCGACGTGAATGAATTAATAATTACTTGGTTTTTTACAACTCATATATATTTATATATTTTAAATAAAATCTCTTCTTGTGGCGTTTCCAGGAATCTGTATAGAATTTATAAATTAAGATGGTTTTTCGTGATCGAGATATATTTAGAATGGAAAGTACGTCTGCCTTGTCCAACGGACGTAGATACAATTCTGGTTAAGCGACTTTACGAGGCAGAAGATTTTGAAAAACAAAGATCAATTTACCTTTATTATTGCTTATTTATTTTTGAGTATTGCACAACCATCTTGAAGCATCTGAAAGTTGTATAAAACTTCACAGAGTTAAATACTGCTGTTTGTCATTCAGAATAATATTATATAACATTTAAGATATTTTATTTGGAATGGTAAAATACAATGTAAATATTAAATTTTCTCTTGTACTAGAAAAATAAAGAAAAAGAATACCTAAATAGTATACCAACGTTATAATATTTTATAGGTATTCAATTCAATTTTTTTACCATAGTTATTTAATATTTTAGTAAATATCAAACAAAATTTAAAGTTATAATAAATAATAAATATTATTGTAACTATCAAACAATTACTACTCGTATTCTTAGTCTTTAGTCCAATCCTATATAACGGTTGATAGGCTTTTAACATATACACAATTTGAAAAATAGTAATAAGATTATAGTGCACTCAACCTTAAAGAGGATTTATATTTATTAGATTACGTTTTGGAGGTTGCTTAAGTGGGTGTTTGAGGATTAAGGAGTATGTTATCTTATAAAATTTAACTTGGAATGATTTTATGTGGAACGCTGCTTGTAATATATTTAAACCTTATATTAGCCCTTGTGTAAATGTTTATAAATTATAATTAATAAAAATATTTTTATATTTGATACAGGTTTTGCTTATTTGTTGAAATAACACAATTTTTGAAATCATATAATATAATTTATCAATACAATATATCATAATACCATCTATATAATTTATCTTATACATTAACGTATTATTCCAAAACACTATACGAATTTAAACGTATATTATATTCATCTAAGGTATATAGGTTCAGTTAAATCCAGCACTTTTTATTCAACATTGTATATATTATTCTATTGGAAGCCCGTATTTTTGGGCTTCCTCGTTGTATATTAATGCAGGTTGTTATATTGTGTAACTTTTTTGAATTTAAAAGTTCAAACTAGTTTGAATATTTCATTATTAAATTTAGTTTGGACATTTCGTATTATTTACTAATAATACTTTGGTCTTTCAAATTCATGGAATCAACACATTATTTCACATTCAAGCACACAATATTATATTGTACTATTATAGGTAAACATTTTTGTAAGTACACACATTTGTTAAATTTTATAAGCACCGATGGATATAAGAATAGTTTATTCAAACATGCTTAGTGTGCTAGCTGAAACTTTTCATATTTTTCATTCAGACAGCGTAAATAAAGGCTTATACCACTAAACAATCAATTTCCCTATACATTCTTAGAATATAAAAAAATATTATTTTCATAATTTGAAGAAATATAATGTTACAATTTAAATTACTAGTGTAATATAATATTGATTTGTTATTTATTTATTCATTTTAATGTTAAAAATTTAAATCTATAAGTTTTTAATGTTTTAGATTTTGTGTGAAGCAATGACGAAGGATGTAAATATGGTTTTCTTCGAATAATGTGTGTGTTTTCAGTCTCATCGTCCGAAATTGATTGTGTTTATTTTGTTGTAATTTAAAAGTTAATAACTTTAGACATTTGAATTTTTCACTTAATATTTATATTAGATTTTTACTAGTATACATAGTAAAATTTCAAAATATTTTTGCTCATTTTGGAAGAAAAATTTTTGTTTAGAAGTACAGATACTTGAAAATTTGACGCAAGCTTTTTCATAAAAATTAAATAATATTAAAAATACAAGAATTAAGCCTCTGATTTAATTTGATATTGTAAGCATAGTATTTTTCTGAAGATTAAATGCATACCAACAAAAATTGAACTTCAAATCTGTAAAGTTCATTAGCTATAACTTATCAATACTTGAAGTTGAGTTCAGGAAAATTTTTACAAAATTGTGTTGCATAAATTACATACAACATTCATTTTTAACCACACAAATTCATGAGAATATTGCTGTTAAGTGATGAAATAATCACCAAAATGTGCGAAACAGTGTTTAAACATTAATGAGTATCAAAATAGAAGAAATTAAGAACACTAGTAAACCATGTAAAACACCGTAAACCATCATGCGGATAAATACCTGTTGATAACTGAAACATATACACCAAAAAAATAAAAATGTTTGTGAATTAGTAGAAAAATAAAAAAAAATAGAAATAGAAAAGTAGAAAAAGTAGACAAATAATGAAATATGTGATGAACAATTTTCAAATATTTATAATTGACTTTTTTAAACTTTAAAAATATACTGTGTCGATTACCTGATTTTTTTTTTAATTGTTTATTTTTAAAACTTTATAACATAAAGCAATGACGTTAATATACTTATCAATAGTTGTATGTGTATATAATCTACTTTTTCGTCCGTGTATTTTTCCTATTATTTATTTTTAAAATAACTTTGACAAGAACATTTTTGATTTTGTACATTTTACCTAGATTCATGTGTATCATAAAGATGGAACACGACTGCGGCGGGGCATAAATAATACGATTAAAGAGAATAAGCATTATAAATAATATACCTACCGCGCATGTTTGTACGCGATTTGTTACGTTAATGGCGGCTGACGATTATAGGTATAACAATAATACACAAAACGGTTACACGGGAAAATATACATTATACACTGGGTTTAGGGGTGTGTTATTAGGAAAAATCAAAATTAAGTGTTCGGAGAGTGGGCAAGATTGCGCAATATAAAGAACGAGCATCAGATAGCCCTAGGCACGTAATTGCGCAGTCGTATAGCGCCAGTTCACGTATAGACGATTAATGGCCTTCGTTTTTACTTTTTGACGTGGTTGCCGAATGTATGTATAGTACCGGGACGGATGAAAGACTAACACGCGAAACGGAGCTCTTTTAACTGACCATTCGGCCGCAGTGTATGTATGGCCCACGTCTCCGAAATTAGGTGAACCTTTGAATTACCACTTCTAACTTATCCGGTATGCCCCCAAACATCCGATAAACTTTCGACTAATTTCAATTAATGGGTAATGAGATATGTATATACCAAAATTAGTGGCTCCTTTATACTTTAAACTTATGTATTAGCGCTGCATATCTATACATAATAATGCATTTAAAATATCTGA
>PVMI01067527.1:0-12456 GCA_008528875.1 Aulacorthum solani | reverse complement strand
AGTTTATGATGTGTATAATATTATTTTAATCATGGTTGACGGCATAGATCTGCAGTGGTCTTCAACTTTTTAACTTTTAAGGTCCTTTTTAAATTCGTGTACCACTTACACAGTTTGAAAATGTTTATGTAGTATATACCACTCGACTAAATTACCTTTTTTTTTGTTCATTAAAATTATAGGTAGGTACCTACTTCAAAATGTATATTTTACATATTGTATTGAATTTCATTTTATTAGGAACTACAAAATGATGATAATATAAGGATTTAATATTTTAATGCACAAAAAGAAAATTGAACATGTACAATTATTATTTATATTATTCTTTCCTAATATCGAATAAAGCAAATAATGTGAATAATAATTCATTATTTTTTTTATAAAGGGAGATTTTCTAAGGGTACTCTTTTCGTGTACCACTAGTCTATACCTATGTACTCACAGACACGATAGGTTATAGTTACTTACCTCATTGTCCTCATGTGTGATTTACTCACGATTTAAGAGATGTACATGTCGTAAGCATATAGTCAAATCAGAAATTTCACTAAATGCTTATAAGCAAATAGTCGAAGACGCATACTCTATACTCCTAGTTAGTAGGTAATTAATAATTCATAAATTAATTTAGCCAATATATGCAATTTCATGTGGGGACACTCAATTAATGAGAAACTTTTTTTTACGTATTTATTCAATGATAAATTTCAAATGCAAATAATTTTATGTCTGAATATGGCTTATGCTTAACTATTAATTATATTGTATAAAAAATAACTTGTATTAGTAAAAAACAATTATATGAACTCGTTTATACATAATTTACAGTGTTAGAAGCTTTTTTGCCGAGGACTTTTTTTCTGCGATTCATAGAGGCAGGTACCAATTTATACGAACGTGTTATATTGTTATTATCTTATCTACCTATCAGCTATTGTCATTCTATGCTATCACGGATTAATTTATGATAGTGGTCGTGCTCGTGATAGTAGTATCAAGTTTATCACGAGCTACCTATAAAAGACGTGCATTGGTGTTTTGCGTCGGTTTAAGCGCGGTTCACTCCCGTCATTGTTTATACTCTTTGACGGCATGGACGATAACGGACGGCAATGATTGTTTTCCTGTTTACAACTACAACTGTACCCACATTACTATCCGTTGATAACACGTCTGTTGGTCGGACTCGAACATGCGGATTGCGAATGTTCGCTTAATGCTCGTTTTCTCGACATATTTTTCCGGGCCATGTTTCCAATGACATTTCGGTAAGGACCTGGGAGTATTTTTTACGCCTCGTGCACTCAGATTTTACCGTCAGTCTTGTATCAATATTACGCGTGAACAAATTTAATTTTCCTGTTACTGTGTGGCCACGTCCGCTCGCCTCAGGAAAACTATGGGCGATTTTTGAACGATCGTTGCTAATCGAGTACCTATAAAACGTCATGTGAGTTTGATTTTGCGTACACTGTTTGTATTCGATTCCACGTCAAGTGCCGGTACAACAAATACTTGCGTTGATAATGCACGTGCATTACGATACCTATCTCGTTTGGTTTTGTTGTATTTGTGTTTGAAGCCAATTAATTGAGTTACAAACAATTGATATTCCTGAATGGAAATGATTTTCATTCATTCGGTCGACAATGTATTTATATATTTTTCTCGTTTGATTTCAGAGTCCATAGGTCATCATGAATCTAGACACACCTATTGAGACGGTGGTTCAGCAGCTTGCTAATGCTGTTGATCTGACTATGGATCCGTCTATATCACAAGAAAAACGTAATGAAGCCTACCGTTTATGTGATAGTTTCAAAAATGAGTTTCCACTGTGCGTTCAATGTCAGTGTGCTTTATATTTCACTAGTGACAGCGCTCAATACACCGATATTGTACGACATTTTGGCCTGCAACTCATGGAACATTGTATTAAATTTCGTTGGTATCAAATGGTACAGGAAGATAAATTGCTCATTTTTTCTACTATAATGAGCCTGGTCAATTCTGCTTCACCAGCATTACAAATCAACTATTTGAAAGATGCTCTAGCTAGAGTTGTTGTGGAAATGATCAAAAGAGAATGGCCTCAACATTGGCCTGGAATGTTAAATGAATTAGAATGTGCTACAACATTGGGCTGTTGTCAAACGGAAACTGTTATGCTAATTTTTTTGAGGTTAATTGAAGATGTTGTCTTATTGCAAACTGTTGACAATGCGGCCAGACGACGAGATATTAGTAAAGAACTTCAAATGAGTATGTCTAAAATATTTCCGTTCTTTATAAATGTGATTGATTATTATTGTAGACAATATTTAGAATTCTTAGGTAGAAATGAACAAAATGCAGCAACTGCACTTATTCGAGTAATACAGCTTGCATTGGCTAATATTGGAGAATTATTTGAGTTTATTCAACTCTCGCATGTGAATTTCAAAGATTGTTATATAATCACTGTTTTATGCTCTTTGTTAGACGATTTTAATTTCAGACAATCTTCTGTTGATTGTTTACTCATATTACTTTCAAGAAAATGTAAAAACGAAGAAAGAGAATGTGTTGTACAATTGCTCGATCAACCTTTACAACAGATATATTTGGTAGTACTCAAGGCAGTCAATCAAGAAGCAAATGAAGAAAACAATATATTTTTAAAAACATTATCCAAAGTTGTGTCCATGTTGAGCTTTGTGTTCTGCGCTTTCTGGAAAGATAATAAATTGCATAATTTTAACGTTGAAAAATCTGAAAAAATACTTTTTTGTTATGTTGACTTATTACAAGTTTGTTTGGTTCATGATTCATTGAATGTCATTACTAATATTAATCAAGCCTGGTGTACATTATTTAAAAATACTGAAATCAGTAAGAATATTTTACTAAAACAAAATTACATTCCAAAATGGTTTTTGTTAGCGTCAAAAAAATTAATTAAGATAGATTACAAACAATTAGATTCATTTACCTTACTCGATTTTACAGATGAAGAAAGTTATAATACAGTTTTTTATCACACTCGATCAGAAATTGTTGAAACAATTAGATGTGCTTCTGCTATTGAAAATAATATTATGTTTTCAGTTACAGAAAATTTACTGAAGTCGTGCATGGAAAAAACATCAATAAGGATGAAAGTGATTCCTTTGTGTGAACAAGATTCAGCAGAATTTCTAGAATGGGAAGTAATGGTTTTAATATTAGATGGTGTCATGAGTAAATTATCTTTAACTCTTGATTCTGAAATTGTTACCAGAGGTTTGAAACTAATTGAATTGTGTTTACAATTTGATACGAGGGATCCATTAATATTGTCATTCCTTCTTTCGTCCGTGTCTGCATTGTTTGTGTTTCTTACATCAACATCTTGGCCATCAGAATATCTTCATGTCACACTTAATAAAATGTGTGAATATCTAATACTTGAGTGTCATCCGGATGATCAATTGTGTATTCCAATTAAAGATTTGAAATTTCATTCTGCTTCTTTGTTTATAAAACTTAGTATCAAATATCCAAATCTCTTACTGCCAGTTTTTGATAAGTTGTGTTCGTTAAGTGATCAACTTCTATCAAAAACCAGTAAAACTGGTGATAATCTTGCAGTATGTTTACGTTTGCAAGAGTCGCTTCTAGTGCTAAACAATCATGTGCCAGATTTTTATAAACAAACTCAGCTAATTAAACACATTTTAGAACCTTGTCAATTAATGTGGCAAAAAGTACAAAGTATTGTATCTGGACCTCCTGAAGGGTTATTAGCATATTTAGGCCTCGATAGGCCGCCAGTCGATTTCGATTCTGATCCATGTCTGGAAAATCGAAATCATCTATCTCATTGTATTAATGTCTTAACATGTGTTATGACTAGAAGCAACACAAATTCAAACTTAACGAAAATTCCAAATGTTTCACCAGTTACTGAACATGTTTTACTACTTCTTCCAAATGTATTTTTAATAATAAAAAATCTAAACTCTTTATGTTCAGAAAATGTGAAAAAAATGATGCATCCTAGTTATACTACACTTTTAGACATATTCCCTCAAGAACGGGAGGCCTTACTTGGAAAGAACATTGTGTCTGAGAAAAATGACCCGTTTCAGATATTTAGACAAAAACCAAAACCTGATCCGGTGTATAAGGTGAAATTAGCAATTTTAAATGCTTACGAATCGTGTTTAAATGTATTAGGAAAATCATGTCTATTACTTGGAGACCAATTTTATGCTCTACAAAATTTTGCCCCAAGTTTTGAAGCAACCATAATGAGTGATGCAGATTCTTTGCCACATGTACGCATCAGAACTGTTATGAAGAGTTTTATTAAACCTTTTCTCATCAACTGTTCAAGTAAATATTATGATACCGTTCTTATTCCTATTCTAAATTCCTTTTTAGCTCATATGTTAATACGCCTAAGTATTACTTGGAAGAATATTCCAGAACGTGAAGAATATGATAATAAAGATGGAGATTCCGAAGAGCTGTTGGAAGATATGATGGTTCGGCTATTAACTAGAGAATATCTGGATTTAGTACGATCAAGCTTAACTAGTTCTAATGAATCAAAAACTAGCCCTCATGGAAGTGTGGAAGAAATCCCTAATAGTGAATTATCTGATTTAGGTATAAAACTATTACGAAATGAACAATCTAGGCACTTGATTGTGGGAAGTATTTTAAATGGTTTGTCGTGGAATACATCTATAAGTGAATTTTGGAAGACATGTCAAATATTTCAATGGGATAATCGGCCAGTCTTACATCCATGGTGTGATAGCCAGTCCAGTTATAAAGCAACGTCTTTATCTCAAATTGTCGTGAGGCATTTGGCTGTTGAGGATGAAAGAACTGCTATGACAATTGCACCGGACTTGTTAATAGCAGTCCTAGAAAGTCTTCACTGGTTTGGTCATCACGATTCTAATATGGGTCCTCTATTAGCTACATGTCTTAACATATATGAAACTTATCGTAGTAAAAATAATCAATTATTAGAAGTCTTAAGAAAATTACCTGAAATCAATTTGGAAACATTGGAGCGTTTCGATAAATGGGTGATGAGTGAAGATCCATTAAACAACAAAGTAAACAAAGGTAAACGAGAAATGTTAAAGAAGATATTGGCTGGCTGTATTGGAAAAGATGTGAGCCAAACTCATAAATGCAAAGCTGAGCTCAGAGACTTGCCTAGAGTTATTGCCCCGAAGAATTGTACAACAGACTTATTAGAAAATGGCGATGACTTGAATATAAATAAATTACAAGAATACAAGTTGTAGATTATATTTAAAGCAAATCATTTTTTATTCATTTTTGTTGTTATTGTTTTATTTATTGTTTTTTTTTTTTTTTAAATTAATTAATGAAACACCTTTGATGAGGTTGTATGTACGGTACAGTATAGACTACAATCATTTTACGATTGTATTACACTATAGTATACATGTGTGTAATGTGTATGTAATTGATCATTGGATTTTTAATTGTTAAAAATGCATGTCTAATAATATTATTTGTGTATATATGTGCATATTGAATTGAACTCTCACCCTACTCCTTGCAAAATTTAAAATGTCTGTATGAAAAAAAATTGATAGTACTTTTATAGATTTATATGCTTTTTTTCACTTCTGCCTAAATGTTTGTTAATAATGATTTTATAATTATAATAATAAACTAAAATTACATATTGAAAATAATTATTTTTTGAAGTTTTTTTAAAACAATCGAATACAACAAAGTTACCTATTAACCAAATAAAGCCAGAGTTAAATTTTTTTTGTAATTAGAACGTAAGCAAACTTGTAACTGCATGTAATATGCTGACACATTTTAATTTCAACAAATAATAAATTTAAAAAAAATATTTTTACATAATATGGTACAGTACTGCAGTCTCCGGGGCGATTTAGATCCCAGTCCCGCTTAAAACTATTGCAGTACTAAAATTAATTTCTTTGAAATCAAATGGCAATTTGTAATACTAAAAGTAAAATTATTTTTCCAATCAATACCAAATATCATTAAGTAACAACACAAATTGTTTGTAAAAATTGAATATATATTACAGTACAAAATACATATTTAAAACAAATTTTAAAAAGCAGCGGTAAATTCAAGTTAAACGTGGCAGAACGGCTTTTCTCTCATAGATGTTTCATAATTTCTAGGTAAGTTGAGTGTAAATGTAAACAATTAAAAGCTATGTACTTATTCCAATTTATTTCTTAAAATCAGCAATCCTTTTAATTCCTTGCTCTGCTTCCAAAATAATTCTGCAGATTACCTGATTTATGGGATAATTCTTTGTGATACAGCGTCTGCTCAGTTGTCGCCTAAACGGCAATATCATTATCATCAATCAAATTGAACAAAATATGATTAAACTATAAATACACACAATTTAACATAACACAAGTAATATAGGCACATATTATTAGTTTAATAAAATATTTCAGACATTTGACCACTAAAATGTTTGAGATTTACTACAATTAGACAAATATTGTCATGAATATAGAATTTTTTTGTCACCATATATGATATGACAATAGTTTTTACATGGTTTACTTTTAGTGGTTATTTTGTATGAAAAATTCAAAGTGATCAAAATGAACAATAGTTTATTATGTATGGTAACTTCTGATGATTTTGTGTTCACACAGTCAATTTTTCATTCATAGTGAATGATTTGTCTTTAAATATATTAAGTGAAGTGTGGAAACTCAGCTTATTTGTATTTTTTAAAATTCAACTCAAACCTCTATTTTACTTTACATTATCAGATTATTTATAATTCAAACTCACTTAATTATATACTATCATAAATTATTCAAGTGTAAGAAGAATAAGATAATCAATTTAGGTACATGAACATAAATAAAAAACAATTGCATAACAAAATTTAAAAATGAAAATCTTTATTTACCTTTACGGTAATATACTTTAAATACTATTTTATAATCCATATTGTACATTAGAGAAAACAATTAACCAATCAGTTTCATTGTGCTTACAAAAAAAACTTGATTTATTATAAAAATTTCAGAAGATAGATATTACAAAAATAATAATTATTAATTTTAATAATTTTATTGTTGTGGCTTAGTCAATATTATAACAGCACTTGGTACCAAACCTAAAAAAGATAAACAATGAAAAATTAATTAAAAATAATTTTTTGTTTAGTTTTAGACACAAATTCGCATTACCACCTAAATGGTTTTTTTTTCAAGAACTTATAATAAGGAGTTAAAGACAATGATGAGATCAGAGTTTGTAGCTCAGGCTTAGTTTCAATGTTTAAGTGTTTTGAATTTCCTTATTTGTTTGTACAAGGAATCAATAACTCTGTCAATTAATGTATAACAAGTAGTTTTTTCCTATATTTAGTGGCTCCAGTTAAGGGAAATCATGAAGTTTGAAACTTAGTCCAAACATTTACTAAATAATTTTCAGCACCAAAAGTTAACTTTTTTTTTTTGTTTAGCGAGGGGCAGTAATGCGCATTTTAGTCAAATTTTTTTACAGTGCCTATTCTATAGTAAGTACAAAAAACAATAATAATATACATAGTGGTTCGCTAAACACGATAACCCCAATTTTTTTTCTTATATAATGGATTTATTCAAATTCTAATTTGTGGAATTTTTAAATATACTCAAAGACCATATTTTAAAATTCTAGAATATTTTTCTACTACTTAAGGAGTGTCCTGTGGTGATACAAACTTCTGTTTTTCAAATGAGAACCCCCTCTTTCATTGTTAATTAGTGGATGATTTTTTTTGAGAATATTGATGTACCACATTTACAATTCGATTGAGTTGTTTCTTAGTTATTAAAATAGTCCTTAAAACTTTTTTTACATAAATGTAAAATAGACATAAAATTGGATCTAGTATTTATTATACTTGGGCATTTTTACAAATTATTAATATCGATAGATTAATATTAATGACTACAATTCTCAAATCAACATAGCTTCCATATCTTATAAACTCATTACTATGGACTCTTTATTCGTAGAACTCAAAGTTATCTCAAAATATAGTCTTAAAGTATATTTAAAAATTGAAAAATTAGATTTTTAATAACTGCATTATTGAAGAAAAAAAGGGTGAGCATACTTGGCGAATCAACCTTAATAAGTAAAAAATTATGAATATTTTATTTGATACAAATTAAAAACAGCTATTAACTAAATAAAAATGTATTTGTCTGATATTTTAATTATAATAGAAGATAATTAATAAATGAGTAATCTAAATATGTAATACATATTATGTATTAAAAATTGAAAAATAATATAATAATGGATGCTAAAAAATGTCATAATTTCTGTCAATCAAAAAAAGTTGACAAAAACATAACATTCAATATTATAATAAAACAAACCTTTACATAATATCAGGTAATAACATTTTTATTTATAATTTTATTGAAAGCATAATTTAATTTATAAATTGATATGTTATAAAAATGGAGCATTGGACTAATCAAATGTGATATAATGTGGATATTACCTAATTGATCAAGTGGTTTCTCATAATCATCACTCGTAAATACTTTTCTTGGAAAGCTAGTCATGAGACAGAAAGGACCATCACCATCAGAACGATTTAGTTCAATATAAACCCTTACAGCAGCCATCATTTCTTTAACATTAAATGTTTGGACGATTGTTTGACCATTTGTAAGACGAATCTAAATACAAATAAATATTAATTCAAATTAAAACTGTATTATTCAGAAAAGAATATAATTTAAAATCTAATTTAGAATATTACTTAGAATAATAAATTAAATGTGATTGTAAACAAGTCTGTTTTTGGTATCTGTCACTATCAGCTGACTTGACCAATATTTCTAGTCAACAGGCGTATAGTATATTTGACAAGTATAATACTAAAGCTTAATAGAAATTTAATGTATTTAATAAATTTGGCAAAATTTTTAACTCATCTCAAAGTTCAAAAACATATACTTTAAATAATAATTTATATTTTTATATATTTTTTTTATAGAAAAACTAACGTATTGTCAACTGAATGTAATAAGTAATAACCAATATATAAAAATCAATATATGTATTAAGCATGTTAACCTGTAATTTTGTTTCTGTATAATCCTTTGTTTGTTTTTGAGGACTCACAGCTACCGGTAAAGTTTGTTTTGGCTGTTCTTCTGTTGGAGTTTGACCATACAATTTTTTCCTAGCTAATTTATCTGCTTCTATTTGTGCTTTTACTCGATCACGAGCAACTTTTTCTTCTTGTTTTTCACGTTTTCTTTCATCCATAATTTTTTTTATGTTTTCATCTTCAAGCCTAAACAAAACAAAACAATTTTTTATAATGACAACAAAACATTTTTACCACGCAAATCATTTTACTTTTTTTTTGCAGCAGCCATCTCTTTTCCAGAGCGAATTCGAATTTTTTCTCTTTCTAATTCTTCTTCTTTTTCCTTAGCTTCACGTTCCTTGCGCTTTTCCTTTAAACGTTCTTCCAATTTTTTCATTTGTTCTTTTTTTTCATCTTCAGTTAACGGTTTCTTTTCTTCTGTTGATTCGGCAAAATTGCTATGACCTGATTTCATGGCATGATATTCTAGTGCAGTAGTATCAGCAAATAATTTGTTACAGCTAGAAACAAAATTTTCAATATTGGCTGTAATCAGAAATGTTAGTAACCTTCAAATAAAAATAATTGAAATACAGTAGGAACCTCATTTGTATGATATTAATTTACAAATTAAGATGTATCTCAATTTATATTTAAAACTTTAAGTCCATGCAATTTTAATTAATTATCTTACTCTTCACATTTGTATGATTTAGCTACTGTTGAAGATGAGGAATTCGTTTCTGACTTAGAGTTTGAAGAAGAACCTTCTTGAGAAGTTGATGGTCCCATTTCATCATCATTGTGTGCCAATAACCTTTTTAGATAAATAACATGTTAGTATGGTACTAAAGTATGTAAAAAGAAGTCATTCAAAATGCTTAGATCGGTAGCATTTTAATCTATTAACTAAAGATAAAACAATGATAGAAAAATATAATTTTTATCAGAATGACGGAGGCTGTTATAAATTTAGAAACACTGCCGAATAGTAGTACATTAGAAATGCAGTTAATGTTTTATCATCTCGCAGATACAGCGACACAAATGAATAATTCTTACCACTCCATAGCATGTTCGACACCTTGATTTCCCGTCATCGAAACACTCTTTTCGCTGTAACAAAGAATGTCAAAAGGAAAAAAATAAATTAGAAACGTTTTCAAACGGGCAGACACAACTCTTGAGTGTTTATGTACGCTGTACGTACGCTTTTTCTTTCGGGAAACCCATGTCGATGAGAATCTGAACGGTTTCCTGAGACATGATTCAATGTATTGTAAACGGCAGCAGTACAACTAAATAGAATAAAAACGAACACAACCGGTTCCGCTTTTATACGATCGGAATGATAGTTGAAATTACACTAAAACATTTTATGACTCTTCACTTTAATAACAACGAAAAAAATTAATTATAAACTGAAACCGGGATTCAGTCGACTTCGGGGTTCAACATTATTGAAGATCGATGTTTTGTTTCCGGACAGATAAAGCCGAAACCATTTATTCGATTTTATTTCCGTCAGTAGCTTCACACTCGTCGACATTGCCACTGCCACAGGACAGCAATGCTGCAGCAGCTGCTGAAGTCGTCGAGAACGGTTTAAATTATTGATAACGCCGCCAAAGATAACTTAAACGGAGATGAAAGTCTTTAGTTCTCTGTTCTCCAAGTTTCCACTCGCCCCGCCAACGACCGAAGTCGGGCGATTTAAAAATTTCCTCTATAAAACCGTTTTCCATATTGTCATTATGATATTATTATTATTTATTTGATTATTTCCGTTTTGTTATAATTTCGGGCGCCGAGTGCCGGTTAGACACACATCGCGGTAAATAAGACGTGTTGTATGACGAATACAATAATATATATATTATGTATACTATGCACTGTACACCATAGTGTAACTGAAACAAAAAATCGAGTTAATTATTTACACAAAAACAATACTGTACGTACATAATAATAATTTCTGTTGAACGAGACTATTTGTTGCTCTTATCAGTTATCAGGTAAATTATTTAATTAACAATATTCAAACATTAATACATCGTATTTTTAATTTTACCTCGGACTTTTTCAATTTTTTTTAAAAACGTATCGACGTATCGATATTCGGAAAAAATTAGTTACATGTAGATTTGTCCTCCAAAAACATAACATCGGTGAACTGTATTATTATGTAATAATAATTAATAGTTATATCTCAATAACCGATGACTGGACTTAATTAGTTTGTTTAAGTTGAGTTAGTAAATTAATAAAAATAAAATAATAGTTTATGCTTTACGCAAATGATGATTACCGTGACAGTGAAAGGTAAATTACCAAAAATAAAAATTGCAGAGATTGAATTTTTGTTATAATTCGACTAATTCGAGAGTTAGGTATATTTTCAGTTAAATTTGTTTTGTAACTTATTCATAGTTCACAAATTTATAGGTATTAATTTTGCCATTCATACGAGTGTCTTGTGAGAGAGTTTTTTCGAAATCAATGATAATAAAAATAAAACTAGGTATGATCAATCATAAAGATAGAACATTTGTGTAATTGCTATAGAAAAAGATAGGTATTAAAAAATAAGAAAAGTGTATTAACAGTAAAGCTAACTCATCACATTTTTTAAAAGGATTACTAATATAAAACGTTTTAATTTTTTTTACTTATTTAATTCTTATGCATATATTTTGTATGTAAATGTATTTTTATTTTATTTAAAAGTTTTTTCCAATGTTCATTTAAACTTAGTGATAGGTACAGTTTTTTTGTCATTTTTACAATAGACAATACACAATTGTTTACAAATATGTACCAGTATTTAATGATAAAATAGAAATAATTATAACAATAACTATAAATATAATGTTATATTTTACTGTTTATTATACTTAAATGTACATATTGTAATTATTATTATTATTATTTTTCATTAAATAGTAGTCCGCTCTCCATAAGTCATTAATTATGATTTATGCTGCTATTATAGGGATTCAAAGTATGTAAATATTGTTTGCATTCAACTATTTTGCTTTTTTTACTACACAAAAGATGGCAAAAAAATTGTAAATGAGTATGTTTGAAATGCCATTGTAAAAGACCCATTTAAATAAATTAATATAGATGGATACGTTTCTAGATTATTACATAGGTTCTATACTACTATGTATATAAAGAATTAGTAGTACATTTTAATAATTGTACAATATAGTTGTACGGAAAATACTGTATCATGTTGGTACTCGAATTTTATACTTAAAATATATATTTTCTTGGTTTGATGGTTTGGACCATCAATCATTTAATAAATCACAACA
>PVMI01067460.1:0-12467 GCA_008528875.1 Aulacorthum solani | reverse complement strand
AAAAATTGTGTATGCCTATAAATACCTCGATGAATAAAATCTTATTGACATTTTTAATTATAGAAAAAAGCGGGTAAAATAATGTCGCTATGATGTACCATGTACAGTAGGTTAATAAGTACTAATAAGTACTACAAATTAAAAAAAAAATGATAACTACACACGATAGTTGATAATTATTATAAAATAGTTTATAAATTAAAAATTATAATAAGGGACGTTTAAATGAAGTTTAATGTTAATAAATGTATGATAATATCTCAATAAAATAATAAGTCATACTATTTCAATTTTTATAACCATTTTTTAATTTTTTATTAACATGATTACATTTTATGACACATCTTGTGGTTGTGATTTAATTTTTAAGAGGCCAAGTTTGAATTTTTTCTTGAAAACTATTATTTATGTAAAATCTGAATTGATTTTTTTTATACATTTTGATTAGTTACACATAATATTTTTTTAAATTTATTTATTACAATATTAATTATATAGATGCAGCCTTAAGATATTATAAATATCAAACTATACATTGTTACAATCTCTTTGTAGTGTTTTCATTTGATATTAGTACTTAACTACTTTAAGAATAAATATTATAAATGTTCAATTTAAGTCGCAATGTTAAGATAAAAATTATTAATTTATTCGTACTGCATGACTCTGAATTAATCAGAATTAATATTGTATAATTTTATCATTTTCTGCTAAGATTATAATTGGTGTCACTAATTTAACTAAATTAACTTAATTATAGTGTTTCGTATTAATATTTATTCATACAAAATAAATACCTGTTCGTTGTTCATATACAGTTAAATGTTTAATTTAAATTTATAATTATTATAATTTATAACAAAACATCAATTATTGAGTACTTTTTTTATCGTCATAAGTTTCTATTCTAAAAATTTTATACTATAAATATTACCTATAATATGAACACTTAATAAAAATTTAAAAAGTGGTTAAGTAAGTACTACTCTGCTGTAGATTAGATATTAGGTGTCACGTAGGCCACTGTAATGGATAGTGTTTAATTTGAATTCAATGATATAAAATCATCTTACAAAAAACGATTCCGAGAGAAGATGGTCTGTTTACCTATAATATTACTTATTAATTAATTGCATTAAAATGTTATTGGGATTAAAGTCATTTATTTATTTTACTATTAAGCATAAATATTACTTGTAGGTATACTACTAATATATTAACTGCAGTAGGTTAAATTTGTTTTTGCCCAAAAAATTACTTCTGAAAAGTCATTGTGTGTATAAAATATAATAATATACTCTAAAAGTTTCAAGTACCCATGAATAATATTATTAATTTACAACAAACTTAAATCATTTTTCTTGGTTATTTAATACCTATGTGATTTCGTCCAAATTTGAGCATAAAATAACTATTCAAAAAACTGTACTTACATATTTTTTAAATTTTTAGGTTAGAAAATTTACTTTTTGTGTGTAACATTGTTTTAAATCTTTGATCCTTAGCTATAAAAGTTGAACATTTTATAAATATTTAACTATAAAATAATTTATACGTTTTCAATTTGATAAATGTTGTCAAAATTTGAACTCTAAAGTCTAAATTCTTATAAAACTAAATCGTGCCTATGTATTTTTAATATTTCTCAACTGATATTATAAAAATATATCAGAAACTTGTTATTACATTTTCAAGTTCTTTAACTTACCTTAAATTTTTCACATTCAGTGAAAATGTCATGTATTTAAAGTAATTTATCTTTTAGAGTTACCCGAAAAACTAAAATTCCCTTTTTCCTGAATTTTTTTTTTTGTTGTTCCCTCCGCTAATGAAAACTACTAGGATTTTTAAAATTTTAATCCCCCGGATACATTGACTATATTTACCTTCCCACTAGAAAAGATGATACTTAAGTTGAAAATCAAAGCAGTTTTTTCAACTGCTTATTTCAACTGCTATTATTTGCTAAAATTCCAATTGGATCACAATTTGTGATACATTTATCTTAAAGATAAGAGGGGACCAATATTCGTGATTCGTGAGCACCGGGTTGTACCTATAGCGTTCTTTGAACATTTTTGTCGTATTTTTTATGAGTACCCTCACCATCGTTAAAAATTACTCATTGATACCACTAACTCCACGACTCAAGTAGTCGAGTTTTTTAATTGTCGTCTTTGAATCGGCAAAAAGTCTTCATTTTGACATATTGGCGGAGGTGGTAGTGGAGGTAACCGGATTTCTCCTGATCCTCCCACCACGCACTATACTACTGCTACACCGTATTCCGAGGTCACGGCTAAACGAACGACGACGTGAGTTTAAAATATTGTCGAACACACGCACACTAGCGAATCATAGACGTATTTTTTGCATATTGTTGGCACTTGGCAGCAATGGTACATTTTTGAGCATTGCAGAAGGTTGCGATAAACATTAAAAATAACAAAAAAAAATCATCTGAAACAACCTAAAAATTGGCAAAATGTATACTTATCTACAATATACAAAAGTATATCAATGAATTATAGTCTGCTGAGCATGGAATAAATATTCAATTTACTCGTTGATAAGACTAAACAATTTGAGCGAACATTTTCGGGCATTTTAGTCAGTATTTTCGAGGATTTAAAATTTTTTACGAATTATAACGTTTTTATTTTGATAGTTTAATTTAACATATAGTTTGAACATTAAATACTTGAATATTTAATACATGATCAATATTATACTATGCTAATTAAAAAAAAAAAAATAGAAAATCTCAAAATCGTAATTGTATAAGCTAATCAACAGTTTTTTTTCACCACAACTGTTATTATAACTGTAACAATCTATGAAAACATATTCATGAATACATTTTGTGATTATGCAATAGTCATTAATTATACTAAAATGGGTTGATTGGTGACTAGCCCGTGTATTTTTTAAGTATGTAAATATTAATTTCTATTTGTTCTTCAGTGTTCATTGTTCATAATACTTGTTGGTTGCCATTATAGAACACCTTAAAAATCGTTACCATATTTTGTCTTTTATAATGCATAATATGGTTATTAATAGACCACTACAGTAGTCTCGCTATGAAACATTATTTAGAAATACAAGTGATTATAAATGTGAGCCATAAATATTAAAATAAGATATACATTTAAATAATTATACGACGTATAAGTATAAAATTATACTTTTACAGTATACAGTCCACGCGCTACACAATGCGATTTAGATATGCATTATACATATAATAATGGTACCCACCTATATAATATATTTTATTACACCAATATACTTTATTATAATTTTTGGTTGCAAGACATAAGTCAAACATGTACATTGAACACCTACCTATTTCTTATTATTTAATTTTATAACATACATTCTAAAAATAAATTTAAATCTTGCATAAAAATATATCGGTGTATTAATGACTCAACTTAATGTTAGAATATATTTGTATGGTTATGATTATACTCGCATTATGAAAGGACTACAGAGTACTCAAAGCGTAATATTCTGTATGAAAAATATTACAATAATGGCTTTGTGACTATTATAATTTATTTAATCGACTTATCATTATTTAATTTTAACATATAAAGCATTTGGACCATACACACTCTAATTACTTTATAGTTTTATACTAATAATGAACATGCGTTGATAGGTTTGAAATCTTTTGTTTCGGCAGGGCGTAGAAAAATAAAAAAACAAGGTTTTAGCCGTTTTTAAAATAATTTATGTTTAAGAACTGAGGTTTACATGGAGTGTACATAGTTATCTATTCAACTTAACTTAACAATGCAACTCACATAATATACTTAAATATGTGATTTGAAAAAAAATGTGGGACATTGAGCAATTATTTTCACAAATGAGTTTTAGTAGATATTTACAAGTTACACCTCTATAGAAGGTTTATTCTTAATAAACATTGCTTATACATGTACTCCAGATAAATAGCTAATAACTAAGTATAATTAGTTGGGCAGGTTCCTAAATACCTTAAATACTATGGAGTTATTTAATTAGTAAATACATGTTTATATTATGATTGAATATACTCTTACACTAACCTTAAAAATATAAGTACCTTCTATGAAACTGCATGAATAAATAATTGTATGATATGTTGAAAAAACAATTTATGTATTTCGAACAAAAAACACATATAAATTAGGTATATTATAAATTCATATCAATGGTATAATCATTTGGCATTTTCATCATTTTATAAAAAAAATATTGATTTCAACTATTTTACAATGAGCAACTGATGAATTTCAAAATATTATTTTTAAAAATGTCTTATATAATTGGTAACATATAATAGTGAAAATGTGAAATAGTAGTATAATATAATAATTTAGAAATAATAATGACAATAATAAATAGGTACCTACTAAGATATTTAAAAATATACAGTACATTTTTAAATTTTTTTATTGTCAACGTGCATGTATAAAAACACACTTGACAGTTGATCAAATAAAAGAAGGAAATAACAAATTTTCAATTAAAACAAAAATAAATAGGTCTATAAGACAGATAGCATCAGTCAATAACAACACCTACCTACTATAATTATATTATGACAATAGACCGTTAGAAAAGAAAATTATGATATTATATTTATTGTCCTAAATAAATTAAACACATAAGTTGACATATTACTATATTAGAGTGAAATAAATAAGTACGGCAACACTCATATAGTTTACATAATATATCTAGTAGAGGTGACTTTACAACATATCTCCAGATGTTCGAATAGGTAGTGTAATAAGCATGGGTCGATGCAGCGGTGGTGTTTATGCATATCGATAAATTTATTTATTTTATCAACAGAAACGCTGTCTCCGACCATGGGCTTATAGTGGTCGTTATAATTTCTATGGTAGAATTTAAAGTGTGCTCTTCACTATCGGATCCGTAAGATCGAAATATGTCTACCAAAGACGCATACGCCCCAGAAACCATGGCAAACAAAGCTAGTAAAGCGATGGCTACGTCCTTGGTGGCCGCCAATCGGCTCATACCCTTCTTTCTGGTACTCGATTCATCATTGCTCATATTCCTTTGCTGTTGTCGCTGAGTATTATCGCCATATTCTATACTCATGTCGTCAAACATCGCATAGTTATTGACACCGTCAAATCTTAAATCGTTTTCTGAATCTGAGTCCTCGTAATTTTCATCATTTTCACCACTTTCATTTTCGTTGTTATGTTCCCAAAATGCAACCAGATGTATTACAGCCGGGCACATAAGTCCCAGGATGGAGAAGAACACTGCCCCAAATAAAGAGATGATGGGGGCAAGGTTGGGTACGATAGCAGCAATACCAACTACAATAAATATAACAAATAAATGTAAGTATACACTAGAACAACATAATAGCAGTATAATATGGTACTGTACAAGTTCCCAGGATCATTAAGGACCTCATCGCGTAATACTCCCATCCCACGAACTCTTCTTGCTCATCCAGTTCATCTACTTCAGCCTGTTTCTTCTCGTCGTTTGTAGTATGATTCATTGTTGACGCAACCGTGGTCATGGTCACTATGCTCCCGGCAATGGTGCTCACAGCTACAGTGGAAGTATCTTTGTCTGTCGTAGAAGTAGAATACTTGGCGTCCCATTTACGTCTCCGTAGCCAGGGCCTCAAGCGAGCCCAAACGATTTCACTGGGGACACAAAACTGCAAACCGTATGAGAAGAGTATCGATAGTGTGACCATGATCTTAACTGTCTCAGCAAATCTATAATTTGAGGTGACCAAGAAAATTACAAATTATTAATACCTCTGTCCCTGACTTGACCATCACCAGCTGTATTAATTGGTGATTAGGTACTGATTAGGTACTAATCACAATATTAAAAATACATACAAATCGTTGGGAAGATTGAGTGTGATCGAACCTTCAGTGTTATTGCCAAAACGTAAGTATCCGAGGAAGCCAGCCATCGAGTACAAAAACACGACCAGCGTCATGGCGGCATTTAACACTCCGCACGGGCGAGCCCGTAGGAAATGTTCTGGATGGCGCATTGAGTTCTCAATTGGTAGAACCTAAGTCACAGACAAATATTACTATTGAAGTGATGCTGGTACAGTTATTGAAAGTGTCTGAAATATAATACATACGGTGCCGATACCCTCCATGGCAAAGACAACGGTGGCGAAGAACAGCGGCATATGCTCGAGTGTGCCTACCCAGGGGCGAGATGCCATATCGGGCAGTGGTACGGCTGCCAGAACAGCTTCTTTGCTGGCAAACGGACTGACACCGAGCACCACCCAAGCCATGGAGCAACCCAAACCCACCAATATGAAAGTTGTAGCCACAGCCGAGAAGGGAACCAATACCCGGAGTGAACGAATGATACCGAGAGGAAGAATCGGCAAGGCGAGACCCAAGATCCAGGTACGGATGGAGAAATGCCACTCTTCAGATGTGTGGTTGTCTGCGACCTGAAAAAAGTCACAGTGAAAATAGGACGGAAATTGTTTCATGTTTGTGTACAGTTATTATACCTGTTTGAACGACGCCGAAACGAGTATGACGTATACACAGTTGCCAAAATAATACGTGCAAAATAGTGCTGCGTTGACGAACCCTCTTTATTATGATGATTTTAAGTAAACAGTGATAGACAATGCGGGTTGTGAAGACACCGGACATAAAAAAAATTAAGAGATTGCAGTATTTTTTATTTTCTATAAATAACTAGTAAAATATATATTATTGTACTTTGGCCATTTGGCCGAGCAATTCGATAAAAAAAAGATTTTTATTCAAACCCTTGTCAGGTTGTTAAGTTTTTATCATCGAAATTTACTGTAGTTTTTAGGTTGTATGGTTAATTTTTTCTATTTTAAACAGCAAATAACTTTATACAACTGGTATATTTAAGAAATATAAATTTCACTATGCGTAAGGAGTAAAATTAAAATAATTATAATATTATATTTAATTTTGAAATAAACAACGAAATTAATTTTTTTTTTTATTACGTTGTTGAAATTAAAAAAATAAAGAACGTAGATTTGAATTTTTTTACAGACAAATATTAAATAGGTATATGTGTGATAATTATATATATTAATATTCGTAAAATTGTTAATAATATGTCCAATCACTATGAATATAATTTTATAAATATGAGAATATGAAAATTGTTATTATATTATTGATTAAGCAATAAGTATTTGGATTAGATATAGAAGTTGCACAAATTCAACAGTATTACATGTATGTATATACTTAACTTCTTAGTAAATTCAAATCTGTTCTCAGTGTTTTTTTTCTACCATTTACCTTTTATGTAATCAGATTGGTTAGTTTTAACAAAATAATCCTCTATTTTTGATGTATGATGTTTGGTTACGCATAAACAGCAATATCGTACGCTGAATGTACATTCACGGCTATTTAATAATTGTTGTCAGGTATAGGTATATTGTATAATCATTTACACAATCATATTTCACACATATACGACGAATAAACAAACAAATTTTCCTATGCGTAACCCTTTAATAATAATTACTCTTCACATTCCCTTTTAATATTATTGCCCAACGGTATGGGAAAACACGTCGAGTTAAAGTTAATTGTACACAATAATGTATTGTAGAAAAGAATATTGAATAATATTAAAAATTTAAGTGTTTAAACAGGTAGACATTTTTTTTAAATGCTCTCATTTTTAAGAGCTTATTGTTTTAGCCACAAACATACTTAAACGACTTTAACCTCACACCTAAAAAGGTGTCCAAACATTTAACATTTATAATATAAAATATAATAGTTATGGTATAGTTGTTATTTGGTAACACACACCTGGTAAACACAAAGAATATTTTTTTCATCCAAGACCAGCCGTCGAGGAGCATAATATTATCTTGGAATAACCAGAAGGTCAGATTTATGTGATTTTAAATCCGCTATAGTGCAATAGCGGGAGCAACGTTGACAATTATTTAATTATGCAACAACAACATTATTATAATATTATAATCCATCGTCATACCTGGCGAACGAGGCCCAGGAGCGAAACCGGGGCGGGCCTGTCTTAAATGCCGCGAAGGCGGTGTCTGCGAAACCGAGGGCTGGCCGACGAGTGCGACGGGCTAGTGATTGCGAGCACAACACCTGGGAAAATAGCAATACTTAAGATACAATAATAATAATAATAATAATTATAATATATTTTTAAAATAACTCCTGGACGACTATTATAATATCTAAATTCGACACTATTATTGTACCATCATGTTTTTTACTCGTGACAGCAACGACAGATTAATTAAAACTCATTTAACCTGACCCATAGAGTGATAAAAATTAAGTAACTTTGTATATTTATACGCCTATCGCAAAACAGTATAATATTATTATAGTGAATCGTCGAAAAACCATAAAAAATTACAAAAAAAATAATGACACAATGACGGCCGGTAGCTATGTAAATTATAGACCACGGCAGTATGTTAGGGCGCTTGCATTATAAATCGAACGGCGCGGGTAGCATTCATTAATAATAATAATTGAAAGTGCGTTACAAATAATTACAATGCTTCGCGTAAATGAAAAGAAAAACTCGGCCGTCGCTGTAACTTTCAATGAGTTGTCGATTACTTAATTATAGGTATAATAACTCCGGTTTACTGCACGGCCATCGATATAATTATTATTGTATAAAATATTTTCAAAAGAATACAGAGAATACAATAATTATTAATTATTATATTATATTATTATCTAGGTAACGATATCTCGCAGTTTTGTCTGTCAGCTACGATTTGTTAAATGTAGGGTAGATGTTTTTTTTTTACATATTATTATATGATGATTAGTGAATACCCTAAAATTTAGATTCTGAGCTCAGTGATGAATGCATTAATTTTACAATAATGTTTTTTAGTTTGTGTCTTAGTAGTAAAAATGCTTCAAATTTCAACTTCAATATATTTTCTGGTAGAAATGTGAATTTAGTTGAAAGTTAAAAATCTAAAATTCCCAGCACTTTTCAGCACGAAAAATAAATTAAAGAAAAAAGGAATTTTTAGGTACTCAAACTTAATTTTTGCAAAATCGATTTTCTTATATCGTTGTAATATAATAATAAATAACCATAAATACTTGAAATTTTCACCAAATGTATAATGTACATTGAAAGTGCTTGGTATATTTTTCAAAATATTTTCATGTCGATAAAAAAACTATACTCAATCAAAAAACTTGTTAATTTAATCAGTGGTTCCATAAAGTGTTATACACTAATTAAAGCAATGGCGTCATTTTAGTTTTCTATAGAGGGTTCAAAAGTTTTAATGACCTCAAATGGGTAACTTAAAAAAAAAAACCACTTCACTCGCAAGTAAATAATTTTATCTACTTACATTTTTATCAAATTATCAATTCACCTCACATATTTTATAATTTAAATATTATTTTTTCTAATCAGTAATCGGTGCAACCTTTTTTTATTAATTAGGAACAACATAATTTGTAATCATATGATAGCAGATATTTTATAAAAACAATTGCACGTACAAACTAAAATTCTGTAACTAATATTATTTTAAGGTGTATAATAGTTTTTATTGCTTTTTAACTGGTTTGAGTTTTGTCTGTTTTTTAAAACTTATTTGAAATTGTTCACGATTTGCTGTTGTCGTCTATTTTTACGTTCGTTATTTTTAAGACATTTGTCCATATTAAAAAATTTAAGAAAACGCACTAAAAAAATGTAATTAAAATATAATAAACTAAATTCAACGCAATAAAGAATAGTGCACCATACATGACTGGAAATAATGATATTAATTATCAATTGTCATTACTGTTGTACATATATCGGTCAAACAATAATTATTATACTCCTTTCCTTATACACACACTCCACTTTCATGCACGTCCCCGCATGCGTCTTAATTTAAACTTATTCCAACTATTAATATTATTAATTACTAATTTACCATTGTGACAAAAATAATAAATGTTGTAATAATTTACGAAATATAATAATAATTATAACTTCTTGGTACATAATATAATATTTTTTTTTTAAATATTATAAAAATAGAAATGTTTTTAAGCTAATAAAACATTTTGATGATTAAAGTTAACAATGCATCAGCGCATTGGGTTGTTTTTAAAATCAGACAGGGGCAAATGACACCACTAAATTTAAATTTATAGCAATGTACCTAATTGGAATACATGGAACTTGAAACACATAAAAACAATATTGTGAAACCGTAAATTATGTTAGTTACAAGTACATCATTTTACGTTATACTGTTCTTTAAGAGTATATTGTAATTTGTAACTTGAAGTAAATTTTTGTTCTTAGTTTTATGATTTTTTTCAAATGTCCTTAAGATTGTCTATATTGAACCCTTTAACAAAAACAACTATACACAATTAATACGTTCATAGAATAAATCGAAGTGGATTTTGTTATTAAACCTTTGGATCTTTTTAAGTACTTTTGGAGTACTCAATTTTCACTCAGTCAAAAAATAAAAATAATAGAAAAAGTTTGTTAAGTAGCTCTGCTGTATAGTAGGTATTGGTTGTAATATTGTGTTAAATTTTAAATTAAATTCACACTATATTTTTATATACGATAAATAATTTAGGGAAAATATAGATGATATTCAGCTTATAGTTTTATATAATACTGATATTTACATTGTTATTAATAATTTATTTTTACTAATACGGTAGTACGGTACCTAGCTAGATTGAATTAATTTTAACAAGATCAAAAAGCATATATTATATAATAATTGACTTGTATGTCAATGTATGTATGTATTAAGCTTAGAACGTTGTGAATAGGTTCATAGTATATATAGCTTATGAGTGAATCTAAATATTTTTAAAATTCATCGAGTATAGTGAATAGTAATAAGATAATATAAAAGTATACGTACTGGCGAAAAGGTTCAAGTGAACAATAAATAAAATAATTTTGCCCATGTAATTTCAATATTTTTAAATTGCTATTAGTACAACTTATGAGGGATCTTGGTTTAATTTTTCATGTCTTCAATAATTTATAAAAAAAATGAAGATTTCAAATTCCTATAAATAGGTAAATAATATAATAGGCAACTAAATTAAATTACGTTTTGTATAGAAATTAGAAAATGATAATTTAAGTAATGGCAGTGGAATGTTTCAAGTTTCTACGATTGATATTTTTGGCCTCTAATAAGTAGTATCAATTAACTATTAAGTAAAATACGTTAACAAACACCTTTCAAAGTTTAAGATTGAAACAGTGCTTTAAAAAATTATGACTGTCACAATAAACACTACACACATCATTGTAAAACCAATACATTCGTTGTTTTGCTCAGAATTTAAAAGTGCTATTTAATATCATTCCTCATAATCTAAAATAAACAAACAGTTAAACAGGAAGGTAATTAACATCGTTGAAGTTCGGTTTACTCTAACTATTATTAAATAATAATATACGTTTGTTTGACGACTGATAATACGAAGATAACATACTTATGACACGAGTCTAAAGAGTGTCTATACACAGTACCCATTGTGACAGTTTCCTGTTAATTTAAGTTTTTTTTCTAATTTCGAAAACTATTTGAAGTACAGTGGATCCTCGATATATCGAAATTCAAGGCAAATTCAATTTTTTCGACTTATGAAGGTTTCGACTTACTAAAGTTTTCGAGTTACCAAGGTTTGAGAAAAAAAAATTTGACTTAAAGAGTTTTTAAAATATATGTATGTATGCAAGTATGTATTTAAGTTTTTAAGTAGTATTATATAATATACAATGTAAAAAAATGTGATGATATAGGTTATTTATATTTAAAAAACCATCAAGAAAAAAATATATCAAAACATGTGTTGCAACTTTATAATAGATAATTAGTTATTTTATTTTGAATTAAAATTTGAGATTTGCTATTATCAACTATATTTTCTACGCGTAACCGATAGAATGCATCTGGCAATACCGATACAAATGAAAAATACTGTTGTGTGCCAAGGTTAGTTAATACATGCGATAATAAACACAATAAAAGCGACTAAATAAAATTATCGGAACGTTTAGACAACTGTTTATAAAGCTAACCGTCATTATCCGTCTATATTCGGAGCACTAAATGTTCGAGGTATCTATAGTTTTTTTTCTAGTAATCGAGGATTTCGCAAGGGAACAGAATTTTTCCGACTTATCAAGGTTTTTGACTTATCGAGGTTCCATTGTACGTAAATTATAAGTTATAATAACAAAATGCTTTTTCGAATATTTTAATTACTTGTCTATCATTTAATATATGTATTACTGGATGAATTTTTACTTCTTTACATTTTCGTATCGAATGGCTTTAGGTATATTTACCTATTTGAATTTATTTTCTATTCTTATATGTTTCAAAAAAGTTGTAATTCTTAATAAACATAATATGC
>PVMI01067444.1:1297-11555 GCA_008528875.1 Aulacorthum solani | reverse complement strand
GAGCTTCTATAATTATAATTTCGAAAAATCCGACCCGCAAAATATTCTTATATTTTAAATAAATAAAAAAATAAATAAAATCCGACTTTTCTACGAGAAAGTTAGGTTAGTCTTTTCTCCTAGAGTTTTTTCTGTAAGACGTCTTTTTGTACTAAAAACACAACGGCTCCGACCCTCTTAAAGTATTTTAGTGAGAGTTCAAAAAAATATTTTCAAGTCATAATTATTGCTAATGTATACAAATTTAAGAGGTCAACTACCAACTACTCTCATGAATAGGCAAAATGTTCTAGGAAAATATCAAGCCCAGATAAACATAATCTTTTTTGAATTAAATATACATGCATTATTCGAAGAGTATTTCAAACTTCGTTATACTTACCGGAAGAATAATAGATAGAGGAACATATTAGGGAATAGTTTACCGTCGTCATATAATGACAAAATAAATGCTTATTTATTTTCTCTAAATTCAAGTTTTTGCTTAATTATTTTTTTGAGAGGGTTAATTATCTGAGGGGAAAAATGTTGGATACCCTCAAGCCTATTTTCACCACTGTGGTCAAAAATATAAAGTTCAATACTAAATTGATTTTAAAAAAAAGTATTGAAATTATTACATAATTTATTCTTAGAAAAATGGTATTGATTTGATAACTAAATTTAAATTCTTTAACATAAGTAGGTAATTCATTTACGTGCAACAAATAATAATAAAAAAATCTCATTAGTTATATTAATTAAATCACTTTAATGCAATTAAATATGTAAAAATGTACTGTTCAATAATTAAATTATTTTTCATGCTGATAACAAAAACTGTATAATGTTAGTCGAGGTTTAAAAATCCAGGGTAAAAAGGATGTACTTAACAGTTCCTAGAAATTATTTCCTTTTCTACTGATTTTATGTGAATAACGGACAAATATAATATTTACTTACTCACATAAAGGTGATTGAAAATATAAAATATTTGCAGTTGAACGATCTTTAATGTTCAAAAATCCACAAGAAAGAAACTTATTTGTAAATAATTAATTTACCTATTTATTACTTTTTTTATGTAAGTTATACACACATAATAATAAATTTTACATTAAATAAAAAAAAAGAAACACCAGATATCTTACCTTTCCTATTCGCTGATTATTCAGAATAGAAACTAAATAGATTATACTTGTCATCCGCAACAGCGCGTTGTTAATATTAATTTCATGAAAAACATAAACATTTTTGCATGTACATAATGATTGATCATCTTAAATAAATGCAAGTCACATAATTCGATTTTTATGTCTGTGAAACTATTGAAAATCGACGTTTTAAATTAAATGTATATACCTATATGTTTAATGCACAATCCGCTTTGGGTAAAAACTTCATGGCTATAATTTATTATTCGATCGGCCTTACTTATTTAATACATTTAATGTTATATTATAACATATATTAATAATGATGTTGGTTTTTTTTTCAATATCAGCATGAGAGATTATCTGAAAATGTATCTTTACAATTAGGTAATTGTATTACTGACCTATCTCTATGTATAGGTACTTGTATATGTATATATTATATACATGTATAATGTATATAGTACACTATGTGCTTATATAAATATGTAATAACTATATATTAATATAGTTCATTGAGTTAGACATCATTACCAAAACACCTTATACAATGGATTTGAAACTTAAGAATATAAATATGTTCTAGAACTGTTTTTTATCTTCTCTAATTAGTTTTGAATATAATGTATATTATTATACTTTACTCAGTTTATGTAAAGTATTATTGAAAAGTAATTTTTCCGATCTTTTCATAATATACAATGGAAAAAATATTTAATAACTATAATGGTTCATTTTCAGTGGTTTTCTGGTATTGTGTTTATATGTATTTTTTGTAACAAACCAATTTTTATTTTAAAAACATATTTTGAGTTAATAAAAATAGAATAATGTATTTGAGTATCACTAAAAACAAAATCCATAATTATATTTATCTTTAGGAATTATTACAAATTATATTATGATATTCTAATAACAATCATTTGTCCACGACATTTTTTTTCAGCTATAAATTGGTTGTTGAAATTTATTGTCGCGAGTGCCTATCAAACACGTGCGTGTTTGTCCTACTCATATTATGACACATAGGATAAAATATTTGCTGAGGAATAATATTAATTGAGAATATTTGTTTAATGTTGATGTCTTGGGTATGTTTAAACTATTATTACATGTTTAAAGGTGAATGATACTTTTTATTGAATAATATTTAGTTCTGAATATTTATTCATAAATTACTATAGATTTTATCAAAAATTATAACCTTTATATAATAGTTTTTGAATACAAATAATTAATGCGATACTCTCTCTAAAATCTATACCATTCAAAATATAAAAGTAATTATTACATAACACGTTGATAACTTTTTTACAATAAACGTTATTTAATCAAACATAATCTTATACAATGAAAACTTTTTCTAATCAAAATGAAGAAATGTGACATTTTATTAAAAATAAGTAGATAGATATTGAAAACATGTGTACTTGAATAAAATATAGGTTTCTCATAAGTATATTTTATTTGATCTTCTACTTTTTCGGTGCCATTAAAATGTTAGTTGATACTATAAAATGGGTGTAAATAATATTTATTTTTTTTAGTGTAAAACGTAGTTTATCTATTTTCAAGTATACAAAATATTATATAGCCTAGAGGTGTCTGTATATAGTATATGTATAATATGGTATTTTTATACGTATAATACCTATGGTATTAAATTATTATTACTATTATTATCAGATTAGTATTTTCGTATTTATTGAAGTATATTAGATAACAATATAACAATACTAAACTGAACCTTTAAAGTTGTATATATATATTTATATATTTATATATGCTTGATTCGATCATATCAACTGAAATTAAACATACCTTTCCAGTGACCCAACAAAACTATCAGTTACACACACAACCCAAGAGGGGTCGGTCACGTTTTATAAGCCTTGACAACTTCAGTTTCCTGTCATGTGCATTCTAAAACCCTTTTTAACCCAAAATATCAGGGGGAAAAAAAATAAAGGATACATTTTAGACGAAGGATTATTTTTAATCATCAAATTAAATTCACATCGTTTATTAGGTGTAAAAAGTAAACAGACACTATTATTATACATGTATAATACCATAGGTATTTCAATAAAATTAATTTTATCATGACATCTATTGAAAGCGTATTGTAATTGTGTAAACGTGAGACATTTGTTAAATGTCCGTGACAAATAACACACATAATATTATTATAGTGAGATCAATGAGGAATAAAAGGGTTAAAATATGATTTATACGAAAGCTCATAAAGATTAAACACAAATTTACCGTTTATCAGTAAAAGCAAGATGCAGCAGTCCGGCATGATGCTGTAATAATATAATTATATCATAGTGCAGCAATGCTTAATAATAATATTATTGTTTATACAATTATACCTAAACAACACAAAAATTGCACATGAATAATGAACGTAATAATAATCATAATAATAATGACGACGACGTCGACGATCATGATGATGATGATGATAATGATGATGATGATGATGACGATGATAATAATAATAGCAATAATATTCTCGAAGACTGAGTCGTAAACAGGGGACAGAGCCCCTTGGGACCAGATGTATAATAGCGCACCATAAAGACCACTGTTAAAGCTCCAAAGCCACGGCACGAGTTGGCAAGTAGTCAGCAAAAACTGCCCTTCATTCTGGCTTGATTAATCTGTAACGTCATTTGGGAACATTTTACCTATCCTAGTAAAAGATCGTAAGGAATATCCTATCTCTGTGCACCTATACCTATGTATTAAGCCGTCGCAAAGGGACGATGTGTGGTTAGAGACGCTCCCTTCTCCGGTGGCCGTATTATATTATATACGTTATGAATAAGGATAAGGAAAATATATTATAATATGTTTTTGTGTATTTTAATCTTTACATGCCTCTGCCAAACAACAAATTGCATGTATGTACCTAATACATACACTGTACAGGTGTGGGCGCTGATCCGAAAAATTGTACGGATAAAAGAGAAGAAGATACAAGTATTACGTAAATCGTGGTTTTCGTATTATTATTATTATTATTATTATTATATACATGCATCTATTATACGAAGGATTTTTAGCCGATGAGTAGTGCGTGTACTGAAAAGAGATTAAAAAATAATTTATGCTTCCGCTCTCTGGCAACCTCCTTTAGCTCGTCTTTGGTTTGAATTTTTTAAATAAATAAATTTCATTGTATTTTTTAACTTTAAATTATTATCGTAGTGATGTAATCGTTTACATTTCATATGCTTCAGTATTTTAATATGGCGTATTTTGTAAGTATATTATATAAACTATTGTATGATAAAATATCTGTTAACTCAAGATGTTGAAAACCATTTATTTTATTCGCTGTGGTCCATCTAAAAACGGCTATCTGTTTCGATGTTTTTTCCAGAAAACCGCGAAACTTACAAGACCATAAATGTATTCATGGTTTGTTATTTTCTGTTTTGGTAGTACAAACTTGAGCTTTTCAGTCAACGGTTTTATGTTTATAGTAGGTAACTATTAAATGTGATTTATTTCCTACTTTGCATTATCCTTGCAACTTCTATTATTCGAGATTTTTAGATTTAAAACATCGTATCCACCAAGGAATACGAATATCGTTGAATGTTTTTATTGATAAAATAGGAAATAAATATATCTTTTTTTAACGAATAGTACTAATATAAATGGACACATTGTAATAAAATATTGTATGTAATCTTTGAAAATCAATTTTTTACTAGGTATCTTATACTCAATAATAATAATCTTAGAAAACTTCGTAAAAAAAAAATGTGAATGCGTTTACTTTAATTTTTTAATAATGATTTAATAAAAGCTATCCACTTAATTTAATAATACAAATATAAACCTCACATCATTACAATACTACATTATTTGATTATAAAAATAGTTTAAGTTAAATAATTTTTGGTTTTAATGAATATTATTTAATTATTTGTAAGAATTGAAACATTCAGTGTATTATCGTTTTTGTATCAATATATCCATTCAAATAACTTTTTAAAATTTTGCGGTGCATGATAAGCATCATTTTTATTTTTATTTGTTGTTTTGTGAGAGAAGTCGTTTAATAAAAACACTTTCATCTAAGAGAAATTATTCAAATGATTTGATTGTAATATTCTAAAGGGATTATGGTGGTTGCAAGAAATACGAATAAAACTGTTATACATATGACTATGTCAACATCACAAATCATACAATACTAAAAGTAACGCAAAATATTTTAACAGATTTTATTTTGTCCACAACTAGTACCAATGTGAATTTTTTAGTTTCAAACATTTTCTGTTCATTCATTTGAATAAATATTTGAAATTGTAAATCACATTACAGCATTATTTACATCATTCATACATAGTATTAAGTACAGCGAAGATCTTCTCCTTGGCACTTACTTGACACTTTATTGGACACCTCCAAATGACAGACGATTTATCAGAAACAAACTACAAACTTTCTATAATCTGATCCCAATGAAAACTGAACACCTCCGAATAGTGGACAAAATGTCAGTCACTTTATTGCAAATATAAGCACATATTTAAATAATACTTAATGTCTTGTAACTTTCGTTATCGTGGTAATTACATAAATACTGAATAGTATGTTAATTAAAGTTGAATATTGTATTTAAAAATATTATTTTATTTGAAAAGTATGACGTGATATTTTATACTGTTACCTTTTCAACGTGTATCTTAATTAATATGTAATTGAAGTGAAACTAGTTAATGTAATATAAGCGCAATTAAAATTATATTCTTGAAGTACGATCTATGTGACATGTGTATCCTTTCAGAATCATCTAATTGAGGTAAATGTTACAAAATATGTTAAGGGGATTTCATATGTAATGATTCTAATATTATGCAAACCGTTTACAAAATACGTGGATGTGCGTTTACTAATACTACCTACCTAAGCGGCAGAGACCTTAAATGGCTTTAATTGAAAAACATACTTTTTTTGATACATAGTGTTTTTTTTTCGATTTCTCGATTAAAATGTTTATTGCGATTTTCACACTACAACTTTATCTAATATGTTATGTTTTGTTCATACATTTCCCAAGTTAACAATGATAATTGAGAATTGTGGTTATAGTACTTAGACACGTATGTCGTGTACCTATACATTGGCTATTTTTATTCTTCTCATTTTGAATTATAAGCTAATTTTTTTTAACATAATTTCAATTTATAACATACATAAAAAGGTGTAATAATTTGTTTTTACATTATTCTATTACTATTGTATCTCACTTGTAGCGTGACATTTACAGCTACTGAATACTTTACAACGGAATTCATATGTCAATGTTCCGATAACCATTGTTCTAAATTTATGATTATTCCCTTGTTCAACTACGTATAATTGATATCTAACAATATAATGCCAATCATTGGTTACATCGGTTGACTATTTTGTCTGCGATTGAAAATCTACAAACGTATTCACAAAACATTTTCCTATATAATTTGTTCGTTTATTACATTATTATGTTAAACAATCTTAGTAATAAAGGCTAAGCTTAAACGATTGGGTACTTTTGTTTTCAATTTTGGCCACATTCAATGTGTTGGAGTCGTGTTTGTTTTAATACATTATATAATATGTAAATGTCATAACTTTATTTCATGATAAAACATAAATATCGTCAAAATCAACTTGTTGATACAACTATATCGTCTAATTTTAATATCCAATGAATATTACAATTTGCATTTAGTAGTGAATATTTTCAAAAACTAAAAATGTAAAACAATTTTCTATTTGTTGTGAAATGTAAATTAAACTAACAGATTTTAGCAGCTATTATTATATGTTTGAGGAAATAACTATTAATTTTAACTTTGAAGCAATTACTAGCTAATTTTTAGTCCAGGATGCCGAATTCTATGTTTATTTTTACTAGCGTTAATAATGATTTTTTGTTCCGTTTACATTCTCGGTACCTATAGCAATTAATTTGATTATCGAATATAAAAGTAAACCTTTAAAAAGTTATAGAAAGGTCGTTGTCATTTACGAAAAGTTAGGTCTAGTAAAAGTTTAAGTTTATCAACCAATATCGGTGATTATTACAACTGTCACAAACTAGAATACTACATAGAGAAAACTTGGTTTAAACCTATAGAAATTGACAGTTCTAAAAATCCAATTTAGTACACTTAGAACATAACTGAGCATCACTTTTTTTAAATTTTATTTTTATTTTTTGTACAGTACAATAATTATAGACATTATTTTTGTCGACTAATAACCAAGCAGCGTATTGGCGCTTTGAATGCTTATCATAGTTATTAGTTAGAATCTGTTCGTTGTTTTTAACATTAAAAAAATGTATACCTATAAAAAATATTTATTATATATTGTATTTAGTACTTTACCATATAATTGAAATATCGTGATTTTCGTAGTATATATTATAATTACTTTTCATCTTATGTACTTGTACCCTATATCTACTTAAAATATTATGTAAAATTTGGTATGTTATTGTAATAATACAACATCAACAACAATATTGTCGTATAATAATAATAATGGTCGTGCGTTTTAAAGGTTGTTATTTTTTTCAACATTTTATTTGTAACAGTAAATTTCGCAATTTTTTAAGTGTCTGTACTCAATTTTTTTCCGCTGTGGCTGATGTTAGAGATTTAAGTCTTTTGACCTGGAATAGTTTGGATATGCTATATTTTTTTCGTTAGTTCGGATTTTAATAAGAACAAAAAACACGGAACTAATGGAAGTAAAAAATAGTAATAATTTCAGAAATGTGCGATAAGTATGGTTATCGTACTTCAACGAAAAAGCGTGAATCGTACCCATCATTGTAAAAACCTAATTGCTTCCTCGTACTGCTTTTTAGTTTTGTTTTATGGAAAAAAAATATCTGTTAAATTTTATATAATTTCATAGTATATTATCTACATATTTATTTATATATACATGGTAATTCTTTTAACAGCTAATAAATACACATTATATCTAGAAGTATGAATGTTTTTAGAAACATTTTAGTTTAGAAAAGTCGTTTAAAAACAAACGTTTTTAAAAAATAATAGTATTTTTGTCATTACTATGTTTTTTAGATTTTGACTTACATTATACATTTTGAATTTTATAATATTCCAAAGCAGAATATTTACTGAGAAATGCAATAGGTAGATAAAAGTCGAATTGCTAACGAGTATCTAATTATTTATTTAAAATTAATAAGTATTGAAACTGAAATTATATAATATTAGCGGAGCGGTGTGGGCCGAGCCACTCAGAGGTATTCCGTAAAATGTTGGCCCACCAATCCGCTCATCAAGACTTTAAATAGGTACTTACCTTTAACAATCTAATTAATTTAGTATTGATTTAAAGTGTTGTTATTGTGTTAACAATTTTATTGATTTTCTCCAAAAATATTCTCCTTTGAAGTATGAAACTTAATTGTATAATGTCATTATTGTGATTCAAAAATAAAAATAATTAAATCAATTATAACGATAACAAAATGATAAATATTATTTCTCAAAACGTTATTACATTTTTAGAGAATGAGTTATAATTTAACTGATGCAAAAGAACACTAAACTTGTGCGTTGGTAACTTGGAAATGCATTTAGTATGTTGACATATTCGAGCATTTCTCTATTAACTTCAATTTATTCTAATAGTTAAACCTACATGACTTGCTATATGATAATATTTCAGGTAGAAATAGAAATTGGCTGATTGGACTTGGTAGTAATATTGTATTTATATCCGAGATTTATAGGACCATTACGGTTGAGTGTACTTTAATTGAAGTCGAAAACGACATGTGCTGGACACTTGTCCGGGAGAAGACGTAACTGTGGCCGGAAACCCTTGAAATTCTGTATTCTCTTGAGATTATGCTGCCCGTAGAGGTGGATGTGAGGGGAGGTAGGGGTTAGGATAATGGAATACACGTGGTCATCACTAAGGTGGCCTAGGTACGTTATGTCGATTTGATTTGACTTCATGAAATATTCATTAGACAATATTACGTACGGAAGAGTCTCAAAATATTGGCTACCAGCATGAACGGTGGTTTTAATTTTTCCTCGTCCGTGACCGGTGTTTGAGGATAGCTTAAAAATAAATACATTTTTTTGGTTCCCCCAGAGACTGTGCCTGAAAAAAAACCCTGTAATGCGAAGCTCAACATTTACCAATTACACGCAAATTATAGAAAGTAAAACGAAAAAAAAATAGTTTTTATAAAGTTTATCAAGCTATTATAATATTATCCACCATGTTTTATTAACATGATACAGAATATTTCTCATGTTATTTTTATTGTTACCGAAATTTTTACTTTGAATATACTACATTTTTATACCTACTCTATCTCTATATTTTAGTCAAGTACGCATATTGTATTATTGTATTATTTATAATTCTTTATAAGTTTAAACTTGAAACATAAATTAACGTTAACAATCAAATAAATATTAAAACTATCATTAAAGTTTTTTTATATTCATCATACATTTTAATAATTTTCAACTTTGAAAAATATGAATTCCATATTAATTTTTGTGTACTTCGTATTTACATTAATAATGGATTATAATATAGAAATTATTTTCAATACTATGCGAGTTTCAAAGAATAAATTATTGTCCCACCATGGCATACACATTTTGACATTCATGTTTTTAAGGTTTTTTTTTTATCTATTTATGTAGTTTATTTTTTTATAGTGATCACTTGGAAATCCTTCGTCAAAAATAGAAAATAATATACTTATGTCTTCTGGTATACTGTTATAGGTAAAATATAATACTTCGATAACGAGATCCTTAGGGGTAACTGGTGACAGCTGTTAAGTAGCCTAACAGAGATTATATTATAAATTATAATATTCAATACCCATCATCCCTTTCCTTTATATAAGTCAGAAGGTGCCACAAATTCTAGATACCTATAATACCCACGGTTAACATAATGTAGGTACCATGGGAAATCAATAATGGATTTACATGAATATAAACTACATTTCTCAAAAGAATTATATATTAAGACAATAAAAAAATATTGTATTTTCATCTTAAATAATATAAACGACATTGAAATAAAATTGTTACATA
>PVMI01067439.1:0-12095 GCA_008528875.1 Aulacorthum solani | reverse complement strand
CAATTTAAAAACCATGCGGTTTCCATTATTTTGTTGTTTTTTAGAAAATAATGATCCAATTTAAAAAGACATTTAATAGAAACACGAACTAATAATTATTATAAGTTCTATATATTGTAATCAAATTGAAACCAAAAATAAATAAAATGTAATGTATAAAGCTAATGGCCCTTGTTGCCAAATCTAAAGTTCAATAAAAAAAAAAATTTTTAGACTAGAAAATAATAATAATACCCACTTAAGAGACATAAAAATAAAACTCAATTCATTAGTGGGCGTAATGTTTAAGAAATTTAAGTACCTACATTTTAATGACGCTTAGAACATGTTTAATTTATTTTAAAAGCGCCTATAACACTCACTACCTGTACAAAGCTATTTCTATGTTTTTAAATATCTTAGGTGTTCTATGTAATTTGTTGTTTTGTATGAATTTAGTCTCCACTCGTATCAGTTAATAAAATTAGTTTATTTGCTACACTTTACAGAACCATGGTTAGCCGAAAACTATGATGCATAAATCGAAAGTTCTATAAAACAATTTTATAAGGACTTTTGTATAAAAACATACTTGCAATTAAAAATAGCAAATGATTTCTATATGTTAAACTGGAGTGTCTTACAAGTTTTAAATAAACATACCACAAATATACTTCATTCAAATAACTCTTTAAACATAATATAAATATTCTATTTATATAATTATAAATTTGTAAATTGAGTAGGTATCTGCTTTTATCATTATTATTTGTATTACTATGTATATTTCCTATTCTTTACTTAAGCCTCAAACGTGTTACCTAATTGTATTCAAAGGGCACAACCCGTTGGTAAAATATATTATATTTCCTAAAGTTATCTAAATTCATATTAACTATCATTCCATATCGATTAAAATATTTTAAAAAACTTCACATATACTCATATCGTGTGTATCATTGTAACCTGAACAAATAAAAATTTAAATTTGAGAACTTAAAATCAATAATTTATATCAGTAAAAATAATAACGAAAAAAAACAAACAAATATATTATAATATCCATACGACCATACGTGCATAGGTACCTAAATGTTTCATTATAATTACATAATATGCGATATTATGACGGATCAATCAAACTAGAATAACTATTACGACTATAATAATTACAATTCGTTTTCAATTAAACAATCAAAACATTTGATCATTCTAATGCCTTTGCACCAGATATGCGCTGCTTTAATCCCTCAAAGTATACTGAGAATTTTTATGGCAGACTTATTTTATCTGGTATTATAGGTATAATTTGTAATGAATAAATGAACTATAGCAGTATAATAATATTACATCTTTAGTATATTTAATAGTTGTAGTGACCGCGCTTTCTATTTTACAATCGATATAAGAGACTTAATGAAACTTTTGGAAAGTGTTGACCAATTCGAAAAGTGTTTACCGAGGCGAAACAAAAACACAATACAATTGCAAGACCTCGCGGTACGAACAGAATCTCAAAATAGAGTTTTATGGTCGCCTTCGCAGCGAAAACGGACGTTCGCCAATACATTATAATAATATGAGTGTTATACGCTTTGAGAGGTAGTAAAAAGGTCTAGACGGTAGACACGCAAAACCTTTGTTCTCGTATTTTGCGACTAAAGGTAACACGACAATACGGTTAGGAAAAAAAAGGGAGATTCGTTTTATTCGATTTCAATCACATAGGTACTACGCCGCTTTCATAAAATATATTATATTGTTACAGCACTTGGCCGGATACACGTCTAACGCTACCTAATACATTGCATATAAATCGTCTCTGATTACCGTTACCGGAAATGTTTATATAATCAAGCAAGATAATTATAACTCACTGGTATAGTATTACATTTGTCACGCAAGGGGCGAGTCCGTCACGAGCCGAATATTGTACGCTTAATATACTCTAGGATTTTTTAACAGTTAACACTCATCATGTCAACAATTATGAAGATCTTTGAAAATATTTTTTTGTTAACAGGCAATTGAAATTAAAAATGTATTTTGTTATTCAAAAAAAGTAAAAAAAAATAAGTTTTGGTTTTAAAAACGTTGTTTCGCAATCATTTAAAATTATTAAAATTATTAAAAAATATATTTTTTCTGAATCTTTAAAGCTTTTCGAAACGGTTATTATGACTATAACTATACAATGACATTCAGACGAAAACAGTGTGACTGCAGACACTTTCATAATGCAATCCTACGTCAGCCGGTTTGCATCAGATTTCTGCTCTTGTAATATAATGTAATAATATACAATTTTTTTTTATAATAACACACGTCGATCCGTATGCCGTGTGCAGGCTATGAGCGAATAATAACGATGTGCGCACAAAAACGGAGATTATTAATTATTAATAATACAACGTATAAAAATTAAACAATATATTTCATTAATTTTTGATTGTTGTTGGATAATGTATATAAATAATAATACAATTAATTGTATAGCTATTGTGCTCAAATATAATAAAGCCTACAGGATAAATAAATAAATAGTAAAATATTTTTTACAGTTTTAAACGCCTAATATAGTTATCAGTTCATTGATGTCTTATCGTTTTTATATTTCTTTACTATAATCTCTAATATTTTTCACGTTATTTTTGATATTTAAATTCTCCTAAATAGTATTTAATTTAAAGCAAGTCACTATAAGAATTTTAATTAACTTTTCTATGAAACAAACTGAATTGGTTGCAAAATGACCGGAATTAAAATGGGAACATTAAATCGGCTGAATTCACAAGAATTAGGTGTATTAGTAACAGACCATTACAGCATAACATGTAACTACCTATTCGTAACTGATTATATAAAATCATCTTAACTTTCATAAAGACAGCATTTAGGTATATTATTATTACAAAAATTATGGTATGGGAAAAAAAATAATATTTCTTTAATTAATAGGAAATTTACTGTCATATTTTCAAACGTTTGTTTTGGGTGCAGTTTACAGATACATTTTCTTCTAAAAATATGAGACGGGTGACAGATAATATTTTGTGGCATATATCAGGGGTGTCCAAACTCCGGCTCACGTCATAGACTTTGCGGCTCGCATCTTATCGAAACATTTTTAATATGAATTTATGTTTTTATTTTTTTTCCATATTTATTAATATATTGTGTGGTTCGTGAGTCTCTTCTCGCTGGCCACCCCTGGTATATATTATATACCTGCTTAGCCCAGTCAATAATCCAGACTCATTTTGTATTAAATAAATAGGTCATTTGGGCGCAGTCTACGTATGCTCCACTAGAACTATAACATTGTCATATTGTGAAGATAGTTTATGTATGCAACGTAATGCATATTTCTACTAGCTTGGTTTGTTCGTTCAATATGATTTTTGTTTGGCTTCGTTATGGACTAGTCATATTTTGCACCGTCAACACTTCCGTATAATATTTGAGGTTTTTTTTTGACTTTGAATTGTTATTTTTTCATTAAATTTTTGTAGACTTGAAATATAAAAAGTTTTTATTGAATTGTAGGTAGGTAGGTTTATAGAAAAATGAAAATCACAGTTCTATTTTTTTGAAGATTGCAATGCGTTTTAATCATAGTTTATATAACATAATCGTATTTTTTTTTCATGTTGGTAAGTTCTTGAGTTTCAACAGTGTTGTTCGCAGTTCTAAATCTTATACTGGCCATCTTCGGGAGTAAACTATTTATGTATCTCTTCATTAGTTTTTATGTTTTGTAATTATAATTTTTTTCCAAGTACTTGATGCCCATTAAAATAGATTTTTGTTTTTAATCCTATAATTAAACTTGTTTGTAATTAATACAAACGTGATAATTGAATAATAACAATTTTTAAATTATCCATCTTTGTTCTCAATAGTTAATAATAATAAACTTATCTAATTTGAAATTAAAGTATCTTATTATATAAGTACATTAAAAATAATACGGCCCAGCTGTAAGTTGGGTAGAGGGAGTAGAGATAAAATATGTCAATTTACGTTTAGGCGTCAGAAAAATTGTGATTTATTAAATAATGTACTGTAAGAAAAATAAGAAGTTGCTGAGAAAATTAGTGTATTACGTTCAAATATTACCCTGCGCAATGGGTCTAGAAAGTTTGAATTTTATAATATCATGTAGTGTGAGGTATATCAATGCCGTAACCAGAAATTATTTTTAGGGGGGGGAGAGGGTACAATATTTTGTAACTAGGGCTAGTGCACTAACGGATTTTTACAATAAAGTAAGTTTGATATTTGGGGGGGGGCTTCAGCCCTTAAGCGTTTACCCTAGCTAAGGCACTGAGCTAAATAATATTTATTATGACGGAAAACGCAACAATTAATATTTAGGTTGATTAACGATTAACACGCAATGCATAGGTACGCTGTTGTAAGTGTTATCGGGCTGTACTGCCGTCTGTCAACCGTTCTACCTTACCATGTGCACTATCATGTGATTCCCGTTGTTAACATTTTTTAGGGTCTCCCAACTTTTTCCCGCTAATTTATTTTACTACATTTGAAGCATCACAAAAAGTTTTCGAATAAAAATATTGCTTATGACGTAGTTGTAAATTCAATAGCTAGAAGGTATTCGAACAGTGTTTTCTCAAACACGCGATTATTATTTCGAAGAAATAATAATATAATAATTCTGTGTTTCAACGAATCAGTTACAAAGCAGGTACAAGCTAAAGAAGACATACGTGACACATTTTCAATACGTTTAATAATAATTCTCACCTAACTACGTGATTACAAAATACAGAGATGTGAAATAATTTTTGTCCGAAAACAACTTGTTGTTATAATACACTTTGCACTATTGTAAAAAAACAAAATGACAACTGTCATCCGAGACACATTTCTACGTAAGAATAATGATTTTAATTATTATTATTAAACGAACCACGATATTGTAATGGGTGTGTTATTTTATTTAGTTTGATATGATAGGTATTTGTGATGACCAACAGCGAAGAAAACAAAATACGAAATTCACATTAACTGGTCGCGATTACCTAAATTGTATATTATTTTTACAATTATTGGTCTAAATTAAGCATAACCTAACCTATACTGATTACCTAACATTAAACAATATAAGTTTAGGCATATTACTCCCCACAATATACGAACGTGTGTATATTATAATATGTATATTGTTTACATATATAGATAACCAAAATATGACTAAATTTAAATACGGCCAATAAATATTCTGAATATTAAAGACTCAAGTTTAAAGCTTCAAAATATAAATGAAATCGCTTAATACCTTAAGCCCAGATTAAATAATTCTGGCTGTAGTATTCTACCTATCCAAAACCGTGGTATACATTTGTAAAGACATAAATTAACGATTTTTATTTTTTTTATTCAACAGAAATTCGTATTGAGATACAAAATAAATGTATATACTTTAATTAACACGCCTTTTAAAACCTACTTTGAGAAACTTAAACGATGTAAAAAATTTACAACTAAGGTTATTTTTTATTCATAATTTATAGACTTTATTTAGGGGTTGTCCGGATGTGGAATCCAGTAAAATGTTTTATTTATGAACTATAGCGAAAACAAAAGAAGGATCTTCAGTAAGTTCCGTCGGTATTTATATATACATATATATATATACAAATGTATTACAAACACAATCAATATACACACACATACACACACACATATGTATATAATATTCACTCGCGAGTGTATAAAAAAATCATTGACCTCAAAGTATAGACGCCGGATGGAGACACTTGGCGCCAGCCTCTAAAATATTTTTCATTTTTATTTTTTTTTTCTCAAAATTCTGACCTTTTGTTATACTGAAAGCTATATTGACGAATGCAGTTCCAGGTTAAAATTGTTTTATTTGTAATTGTTTTTTTTCTTTTGTGAAAGGCTTATGATATAAATGTAAAAATACATTTATAAAAAACAAGCACTTTATTCAACTGAAATTTAACAATAAGCTTTCTGTAAGCAGCTTGAATCGTATCTAAGTATATTTAAGTTATATCTATAATACTATGTTTTTTTTTTTGCTTTTAAAAACTTTTCAGTGTCAAAGAAACCACTTGTTATTTTTATTTAGTGTTTGTTACGCTTATTTGACAAAAGTAATGAGATAAAACAAATAAACTTTGAAATGAGTTTTTCATCGAATGAGACGATAGCTACGAATAATATGTGAACATAATAATATAATTATATGTATATACAAGCTAGTAAGTATGCTCAGTCAGCAATTTAAATACGGCTATAGTGTAACAAAATATAACTAAAAACATTATATTAATTTATTTTTAATTTTAAACTTAAATGGTTATAACTCAATTAATTTAATGTTCTCTGATACATATTTTTTAATAATTTGAAGAACTTTCTTGAAATAACGACAGAAAAAATTATTTTATTTCATATAATACTATTGATAGGATTTGATGTGCAGCAGTGTACTGTGTACTATTTGCGCATACGGATAAGGCCCTATTATTGTTTATAGTCATTGGTTGAAAGACTTGTTTGCTATGTATAAAATGGTCAATAGGTGAAATATATTATACGAGAAGGTATATAGGAAGGTAGTAGGTGTCTACTCGTTAAAACTGAAAACAAAATTTATAACATACTCAAGCGTTGTGTGATGAAAACAATTGAGTAATTAGAATTTAACATTCGCATTCAACCCTTATAACTTAATTAAAATCTTCGTGGAATGTGTATAGGTACGGCGATAATTTTTATTTTCATTTTATTTTTATTTTCTGTCTGTGGATAAAAATTACGGTATTCCGCGTTCATTAAGGTACTTTTCATGTCCGACAAAATTGAATACAACATGAAATAATTTTTTTTCTCACTCGAGATAATAATATTTAATTCGCGAAAAACAAAACCGACCGCTCCGAACGACATTCGGCTTTGAAGTTTCTGTAGGGGGTAATTAAAAAAATATATATATATATTTATATAAGTAATGTTTCCGGCGAACAATACGAACGGTGAATGTACATATAGCGTGCGTATGATATTATATATAGCGATATCAAATTTCTTCGACAAAACGGTACAATTACACAAGAAACACAACAAGTTTTTATGGCGAGGGATTAATTTTGAGACATTCATCCTCCGCAGGGCTATCGCGTGTCTCGTTTTGTGCACGCGTACGCTCTACTATACATTACACTACTATATTATGTATATCGTTCAAAAGAAATAATATAAAAGGAGAAAGCGCTCGCTCCCTATTTTTTCGGTCAGAAATTTTAAAGAAAAGAAAATGATATCGTTTTACTCGGCGCGCGATTTATTAAAAAAGAAATACGCCTTCTCCCATTATTATACACACCCACGAACACACACATACATTATATAAATAATATATATAAAAACAGTTGCCGAGTTCTTTTAATACGGTCAATGAATTACAGCAGTTTTCTGAAAAACAAATTTTAAAAATGAATCTACTATAGACCATTATTATTATTACTACTACAGTAGTATACGAAACACTATTCTCAAATGTAGTGGGGAAGAGGGGAGAAACAGTTTTCTCGTTCAAAAAACGTTTACGTATGGCTTACGTTTGATTTTTTTTCTGTACTTAATCGACTATGATACCGACTATTATGTCGGTATTTCGTTGAGCAAAAGTACAATATCTTAGCTAATAATATTGTGCTACAGCGATTTATTCGCAGCATACATATTACCCAATACATATACGTGCGGGACGCAGGTAAACCAAGTTATTAATAATATAATTTATATTATGCATACGACAATTTAAGAAAAAAATAGAGAGAGAACTCCAAATGCCAGCCAAAGCTGCAATAGTATTTTCCCAAGATATATTTTAATCCATTGGTGAGTATGGAATTTTACACCCCACAGCAGCGCGCACTGCGCGGTATACAGGTACACGCTGAACATGGAATTAATGGCTTTAAAAATAGTTTAGGAAATTAAACGGAAAAAGTCCATTGTGGGCAATAATACCTATCACTGTAAAGTTCTGTTTGGTTGTAATAGTTTTTTCTTCGATAGTTCAAAATATCCCAAAGTCCTGTTCATTTTTCCTAGAGGCGGCTTTTCGTTTCGTGTTGGGTCAACATTGTTATAAATATTTTATTCATTAGCGAATTTATAGTTATTTATAAATTTATTAATATAATTTTAAATATCAAAAAAATACTTATTAAAATATATTACAAACTCAAATTCAAATTTTCGTCGCTCCGAAATACGCATCGTAGCATCTAATATGTCGTATTTTGGTGAAGTGAAAAAGGTACCCTGAGAGATAACTGATTAGTTGTGGAACTTAAACCCAGCTTTCACCTTAACACTTTTTAACGTACGCAGAAAACAACAAATATTCGACCGTCTTGCACCTTTAATGACTTCAACAGTCGATTGTTTAATAGGCGCCTGCGTGCAGTAATGATAGAGCGTATTCCCGATGAAACGAGGTTAACTTACACCGGGTTGAACCAGTCCTGTTGTCGAATATAGATCGTTATCGATAATTCGAATGAGAAAAACTAAATCGACGAGTGTAGTTAATTTTTGGTCGCTATACAAATTACTACTGAGTGGGTATTAGCCACCTCCTCCCCCTAAGTCTGGAAAACTTCGTTCGTCAATCGTCGATAATCGTATACATTATTTTATGATACAATTTATTCATTGCAAACGCAATCGTGTGTAATTAATATCGTCGGTTATCGATTTTTAATTGCTTAACGGGTTTACCGCACACGATAAAAAATAAACTGCTAGAATTATTATTTATTTTTTTTTATTTAAACGCACGTTCACATTCAATACAATAACAATCATTTGTCATATTTCGAACTTTTACGAGCGTTCATCTCTCTGTTCGGTCGTATATTATTCCCGCGCCAAACTTTCACCTCTCGTTCCAAATATATACATAAATATAGCACGTGGTGTATTCCTATAAATATTATATGTAAAATGTGTGTGTGTGTGTGTGTTGTGCATAGGATATTCATATGTAAATGCTCGAGTAATGCCGTCGCGTGGAATAACCAAATAGAGTTTTTTTGCATTTTTTTTTCATCGCTGGTTTTACACGGTTTTTTAGCTTTTCCACGACGACAATAATTTTCAACGGATCGGTTTGAACTCTAACGCTGTTGCAGCCGCTGACTCACAGAATATACGGGTCCAATTCCCTGGAGGAAGAAACGCCTACAGTACGCCACCGCAGTTTATTTATAATAATAATACATAATAATGGTCGATTCGGCCGCCGCGAGAGTAATAATTGTGTATAATATATAGCTAGACGGCATTATTTCGATTTAATCTTTGTGGTTTTCTTCAAAGATGTGGACACAGGAAATATTTTGACGATTTGGACCAATTTTTTAAGCACAATTTTGACAAAATATTATACCAACTACTAATAAAAACCATATTTATGTACTTGTTTTGTAACAATTCTTTAAATATATGCTCCAAATAATTGCTTAAATATATAAATGAGTTTTCATATAAAAGAAATGACTTTTTTTTTTAAAATTACATTCCATACAAATGCAGTACAATAAGTAATTCTTTTACGACAATATCATTTGAATGACATGAAAGGCAGTCTCACAGTCAAAACACCGGATGATTTGGTTTATTAGAATGATCAGATCACGGCCCCAGTTCCGTTTGAGTCTTCTGGATGATTGTGTTCGAGACAAGTTGAGAATAAAGTCTCCCTTGGAAGCGTTTGTAAAAAACTGAAGCGGTTTCGTCAATTGAACAGATTGGAAAGTTTCGTTTTGATAAACACAAAGACGTTTTGGTAATGACTCTAAGGCATATGTTCAGGAAAGCTTACTTGAGTAATCAGCATGGCCCCCAGATAACAATGCTTAATGCTTACTCTCAAAGTAGTCTCGAAGAGGCGATTTATGTAGAGTGAGTATGAGTAAAATATGTTTAATTTTGATCGAGTGTGGGCTTAACAGGCGAAACCAACAATTAAGCTTCTTGCGTAATATTACTAATTAACATACATTATAATATTATACGAAGTTCTAAAATTCTAAATCCATTTATGGCATATTATACAAAAGTCCATTATAGAATTATTCTTAGTGTACGAACTATAGCACTATATAATAACTTAATAAAGGTAACTCAGAAACTGCTCAATCAAATTTAGATAAAAACATTTATATTGTCACAGTATATTCATTAAATTACATAAAAAATAAGTATTTTGTTTATATATTCTAATAGTCAAGATCAGAATAACTCACTATAAATATCTGTTCTAGTGCCTAATAGAGTATATAATTTACAATTTATTTTGTGTCTTTGAGTGTCTATCCTATCAATACACTAGTTCTATGACTGTAACATACTTTTTAATTTTTCCAAATATTGAATGCTTAGTAAGTCATACTTATGAATACAAAACATATATTTGGATTCATACACATGCGTTATCATAACTATACTAAGAGATATTTCTGTAGGACATAATAGTATTACATATACGTCATATATTGCACATATCTAAGCTACAGCTACATAAATGATTTATCGATCGAACGTTGTCATAATGCAACTCTTGCGCGAAGCTCGTTGCAAATATGAAGGGGGGGGCATAGGACTTAAGGAGTATCAGCTCATCTTGTGAAACCTCAAATCATTCCAGAAATATACTATACAATATTATTCTTAAACAATATCTTGTGGATTATGTTTATTTTATACTCAAAGTTGGTAAAATTAAATAAATATTGCTCCTTAGTCGTTTGTCATATCTATAAATTATTTATTTAATACAAATATCTCTTCTCATTTTACGATAATTTTAATGTTTGATGGGCAGTATAAATTGTTGTAAATAAATAACTCGATTCATAAATAAATAGAAATTGAAAATGTCAACTTTAAATTGTAATCGACCTTGTAATAAATGAACCTCTTTAAATTACCTATTAGTAATCATTGCGCTGTGAGAATAATTAAATGAATAAATTAATTAGGTTTAAGTTCATAAATCGTATTATAGTAAGATATTATGAGATACACCCTCGTTTTGAATTTAAAATGAAAACTGATTTATGAGTTCACGAAAACCATTCTAAGCCGAGTTAATCCAATCATTTTTAATAAATTTAAATGTTTGTTAACTAATTACTAATTAGTAATTAATCATCTTATTCACAGATTTCCGTATATAAATAGTTTATTTTAAGAACTTGAATAATGAATATACAATATCCAATATACATATAAGAAATAAATTATAATTTGTAATATGAAAATGTAATATTAAAAACAAAAAGTGATTAGAAGTTTTCTGAAAACTATCTTAGAAAATTGACAAAGAAAACTTTTCTATGCAAAATTGTTGTTTAAACTGGTTCAATAATTCATGACTATGTGCATTATGGAAAGAGAAAGTACGTACCTATAGAGAGTATTATCCCAAAGCGATTATCAAGTGTAATAAAACTTTTCCCCTTCATATCGTTTGTTCTGGTTTTTTTTTATAATATCTTAAGTGTTTGGAAGACTTTTCTTTCCTCATTTACTCTTGTTGTAATTAAAAAATATTTATGGATAACAATATAAAATTATTAATTAGGTACAAAATAAACATAGTAAAAATATTAATACGTTCTATGTTATCCAAAACAATTAATACAAATAAAGATAACAAATATAACGGAAATACGATAACGGAATAGGTATAACAAAAAAACGTATATTTTATTCATATTTTTAATAAATGATCTTGGTAATAACATTATTTTTTAACTAATGATAAAATCGCTTTTAAACTGAGATCCATGTATTGAGTTGGTATTTTATCTTTTTCGTACTGGGATATATAATATATATTATTTTATATACCTAAATAAAGTTTACTCATGAAACACATGCATAATACGTTATTTTTTACACTTAAACTGAAAATGTACATTGTACGCAAGAAAATTCCAAATATAATAGACAGTCTATTATAGACTCCACTCATAACGAAAATCGATTATGCGGTAGTATGCTACCCAATTTTTATCCAGTCAAAGCATTTTTTTTTT
>PVMI01067433.1:0-23036 GCA_008528875.1 Aulacorthum solani | reverse complement strand
TACATTGTTTATGCATATATCAAGAAAAAATTAAATTTTTTTATAATAAACACTTAATTTTATAAACTTGACAATAAATGTAACGCTGGTATTAAGTCGGAAATTTAATTTAATTTACATTTACAGGAAAATAAATAAAATAATCTTTCCTCAATCTAGTATGGACAACAGTATTATAGATAGAATAATAGACGGATTGGACCTTCCGGAGATTGTGAAATTCTAATGGGCGGCATCCTAAATAGTTGTTAGGGCCTCTGAGTTTTCTACCAAACTCCTTAGCTGTAGCCTGTTGCAAACTAACAACAATTAGGTATAGTCAGTTTTTTTCTTATTTTTATCTCGTAATTTTTTTTCATAACAAGAATTGCAATTTTCAAAACAACAAATTAGTAAGCAATAGCTAATATGAATAATAAATATTACTATAAGATCTATATAACAGTATAACAAAAACTAAATAATAATTAATAAGTAATAACAATAACTTTAATCAAAAAATCTACCTGTCATGGACAATAAAATGATTTTATGATTAGAGTATTTATCAGTTTCTTTTATACTAATATGTATTATTATGTTTTTACTATTGTCTATTGCTACTGGTCAGATATATGTTTTAGTATGTAAATAATAATAATATAATTTATAATATATATTTTAGAAGGCCAAGTAATTTTTAACTTAAAAATATATCTAATAATAATTACTAGGTATCTTATCTACAAATATCACTAATATATTATAATACAATTATTTTTGTAAAAGCAATGAATGCACCATAAAATGTCAGTAAATATTTATCACCCCTTCAAAAGACTAAAAAAAATTACCACTTCAGTATGGTACACTTGCCCTTAAGCCCCCAAAAAATGCATGACTGCTAGTGGGCCTCTAAAAAGTTATTTTTGGAGGGCTGGTCAAAAATTCAAATCCGTCCTTGATAATATCTATCTATAATTGTGATTATATCTAAACCTACTCTAGCCTGACAAGGTTTGTCATAATAATATAGAGGACATGAGTATAAAGTAAATAGTATTTCCAATCAAATGTTATAGTTTTTATCTCAACATCGGCCTGTAATGAAAAACTGGTCAGAAAAAAAGCGCTCAGTAATTATACAATGACATGTCTTAATCATGATTCCAAAAAAGAATCAAGTGGTTAGCTGATTATGTAAAGTAAACTAAGTATTTAAATATATACCTAAAATTGTGTATGATTTTAATTACAAAAAGTAGTCAGGAAATGTGTCTAGTACCAACCCTGAATAAATAAGTGTTTCAAAACAAAAAAATAATTTAAATTTTTAACATAAATACTTTATTAATTTCAAAGGAAATATAGGTACATTATTACATGAATAAATAAAACATTAAAATACTGAGTGACCTAAACTGCCTATGTATTAATGTCTATAATTTATTTCCTATGTACATATGTTTACCTACATAAATAAATAGAACCTTAGGGTTAAAATAATTAACTCAATAAATAGGTAGATGCCTATTGTAAGTTAATATCTATCAATTTAATTAAAGTACAACATCTAAAATTATTTGTACCAACTGTAATTTTCATTCATCTAAAAGGTATTATATGAAACCTTTAAAATAAACTTATTAAAGTAATTCAAATTATAAAAATAATGTACTGTATTTGTTTTATTATTAATTTTGTGTTAGGTACATAAAATCATTAACAAGTGACAACTTACCATTTTGGCTGGCAAGAGAAGCTGCGTTAATAATGTAGACTGGACTCTTCTGATACCATTCATACTTAGAAGTCGGGAAACACTTAGGAGTCAAGAATATGATAAACAGTGCACCGAACATCATGGCAAACCAAGAAAGCCAAAATGTAACAAACAACAACCACCTGAGTCGCACCCAGAAAGGACTGTTAGCATACTTCATGAGTTCTTCCTTACCCATGCCTGCGTATGCCTTTTCCGTATGATCAGTCAATTCCATTTTGTTTAGCTCATCATACTTGTCACTTGTACTATCCACCTTCTTTTTCCCCTCCTCCATAAGCTTTTCCACAGCTCCATCATCTTTTTCCAACGACATTACGACCTTCTGGAAAAATTTTAAAACAAATTATGGAGCTAAAAAATGTATCTAAAAGTATCATTCGACACGAATTTCCTCGTAACAAATATGGGTACATCGACTTGTGACAAACTGCAGTGATTTGTGATTGCACGATTGTTTGATTATTCAGACTTAGGATCAAAGAATAAGTGATCACTTACCACGAGAAAAGAATCCGAAAATATAGGCCGCCTAGCGAGTAGCAACTTCAGCTGAGATCAGCAACTGAGTACTGAGCAGCGTAATTACTAAAACCAAATGGTGTATTACAAAATAATAGGTGTGTAATAATATTATATTGATCGCAATTTGCAAAGAATTGTTCTTATCACGACGAGAAGTCACGAACTAGGAGATAAGAGATGATAACGCTGGCGAGCGGTGAGCGGTAAACAACGGACGGGCATGACTCTGCCCTCAGAGGCTCAGACAGTCAATTTAAATAAAGACCACAACGATATTAGCACCTATAATCTATATTATTCACTCTGTTCACAGCCAATCTCCCCATGCAAGGTTGTATTCGTTAAAAAGTAATAGGAAATCAAACAATTATTTTATTTTATTACCTATGCATTTATACCTATACTTAACAACTATTTCAACAATTTCAACTCGTTTTAGATTTTGGACAAATCAAAAATCGAACATTAAGAATATTTTACGATTCTATTATATTTTTATATATTTTTATGTATTTATTGGGTGGATGCAAAACGACTCATCTTTCATGGGTGGACGGAACGCTAAAGGTAATTTTTCAATTTTTCGATAGGTACCTACTTGGTTTTTCTGAGCACAAGAAAATATTATTTACCACTATAGCAGCATTAGATAGGCATCCAAAACATGATAATAAATTAAGAAGTATAAGTGTATAAGCAGTCCCATACTGCGTCTTCTGAAATCCTGACGATTCTGAGCACCCCCTCTTCGCGTCACCGTGCTATCGAAACCGGTTAGGGTATCAATGGCAGAGTGTCGCGTGGGGCTGCGCAGAAGAACCGATTTTGGTCGGGTAGCGGAGGGATCCCTAGCTGGACAAAGAATAGTTATGCGTTTTTATGCCCGGCTCTGCGGCTTTGCCAGAATAATATTCTTAATGTGAATATTTATCATTGCTCATTTGCTCTTCAATTTATTAATTACCAAGCTATAATAATTATACTATTAACATAAGTCATATAAATAAATACCATAACTAGGATTCGGGACTTATTGCACTAAAATTGTTGTAAATGTATAATATGCAATATGCATGTGCATAATATATTGCGTCAATATTATAATGGAAATATTATGCAACTAACATTTTATTTTTAAACACATTATATAAAAATCTTAAATTATTAAATTTTAAGTCTTAACTACTAATATCTGTAAATTAATAATTGTATTTACAATGGTGATGAACTGATGAATAACCCAATATCGCCTATCTGCACTTACCTTAAATTCACAAAGTTCCAGGGCAAAAAAAAAATATTATTTTCAAAATGTATTTAGGTTACTTCTTCATTTTTTTTTTTTTTTTAATATTAATTTTATTTTATTTGATCTAAATTGAACAAGACATACTGGTCTATTATCACCACGCGACAAGCGACAAGCAGTAAACGTTTTATCTCTTTGTCATACACTCATATACGAGTATCGGAGTAAATACCATACGTTTTCTCGTAAAAGATTACCTATCAATTATACAATTTAAAAATTAAAAAATGTCTTATCTGTTTTTTCTATCGTCATTGACCATGGCAATACGCCAATACCATGAACACCACGATGTAGAGATCGTGCAGTAGTGATGCCGTTTTTAAGTATTGTAAAGCATAGGAAATTTGTTGATTTTTTTATTATTATAATCTAAATGATGACACTTATGAATACTTACTATAGAGTGTAGAACGTTTTTTAAGACTAAATTGTCATCGATCGAATGCATGTGTTTCCAAGAATGTACGACTTCTATAGACAAAGCGATATAATTGTTTTTTTAAAAAATCCTTTCGAATTGTATTCACCAATTAACGGTACCTTATAAATTATGATATCAATAGGTACCTGCGTGTTATCACGACTAACAGTAATAAAATATATAAATACATAATAGTTTCTTAACTAAATGAGAAATATTGTTATTATATTGTTCATATTTGTATATAAAATTCAAAAGTATTTTTAAAAACAATAATATCTCTTAGTGTAGAAGTCTTATAGAGGTATTCTTGGAAATACATTTATTCGATCGAAGACAATTCGGTCAGCAAAAAAATGTTTTAATATAATTGTTCATAATTAAATGCTCTGTTGTACACTAGTTGTCTATAGAGTCACTAATGATGTGTTAAATTTAAATTCAATGATGTAAAATGATATTGTATACGAAAAACGATTCTGAGTGATGATGGTCTGCAAATCATATAATATTGGGTACTAGAGCCAAAAATCAAAATCGATTTTTTTAAAAACTGGTTTTGCGTAAATATCTAAGTTTTCTGAATTTTTGTTGGTTTTTCCTGATACTTTTGAAAAAATACTGGGAATTTTTTACTTTGCCCCCCCTCCCCCCAACGTACTATTTATAGATTCACTTTTTTTTACCAGAAAAGATGCTGAAGTAGAAAATCAAAGCATTTCAATCAACAAGCACAACAAAAAAATAACACATTGTGAAATCAATATATCCGCTCAGAATCTTAAACCAATCAATTTCCAATGATTTACATGTAAAAACGATATGATTAAGGTCAGACGTGCATTCTGGCAGATGCGATAATAATCCAGACCCGTGTTAAGAGTTCTCCTCTAATGTTCATGAATATTATACTTTGATTATTCCCATGATACCTCGTTAAATTAACTTAGGAAAGCACTTGTCTGTATGTGTTTTTTAATTATTGTACTTTCAACTACTTCGTAGTATGTATATTTGCTTGGTCCGATCCACAATCATAGATAATTATTCTTATATTTTTATCAGCTATTCCCTGTTACTCAGTCAGCCACCAACAAAACGACGAGAAATTGGTGAATAATGGCCAATGGGCATCAAAATGGTATTGTGGAGTGGATGACAAAAATACAAAATACATCACATAATCCACTTATCTATCTAATCCATCTATATCTATCATCAGAGAATCATAGGATTTATCTACTGTTATGACTTAGTAAATTGTCAGTGTTTCCTAGTTGTGACAAAGTAATGAGAAGTTGAGTACCACGTGATGAGTCACGGATGTGACCTACATAAATATTTCTATTCCGCGTTTTCTCAGGACTCATGTCAAGATATAAATTTGAGTACTATACAGAATTTATAGGTTTAGTTAAAAATATTACTGTCTTGTGAAAAACAGTCTTAATCCTCATTTCCCAATACCTAATGGAAAAAATAACTAATGAAATATAATTTAAAAAAATTAAACTATAGGTAATAATACTATATTATTTGAATAATATTTAAAGTTTTGTGACCAACATTTTTTCTGCCTCTAATAAGAACCACTATCGATAAACAATATTATATTCTCATGTATTTTTATATGGTATACCACAGTAACTTAAAAACCCTATGCCTATGCGTTAAGGTAGGTATAATAAATAATAATATTATAAAGAGAACAATATATATTATATATAACTGCAAGACCAAAAGCGTCTCACGCTGTGGAATGTGCAATGTGGTCATGTGGATGTAACCAATTTAAAATAGTTTAGGTAATAATACTTAGGTATGAGTGTTAAGCTATTAATAATATAATAAATTATAAATATAATAAATGTATCTACTCTATCGGTACACACCTACACTAACATCCTTATGTACCTTAAAATTAAAAAATTATTATTATTTTTATTTTACTTAGGTAGGTACCTAAATTTTATTCGAAACCTTAAGTTTCCAGTTTCCCTTCATCCATAACCGATAACCCACTCAAAGTAGGGAGCTAGGTCTCCGAATAGAGTCAATCCCATTTATTAAACAATATGTATATTATACATAATATGTTTTTAACAATTATTACTATTAATTATTATAGGGTATCATACTTGACGAGGACTGCGATGACTTCAGTCGTTGGTTGTCGTTATCCGGTAAAAATCGGTGCTGTATACAAGATGTGAGGATGAAACAAAGACAACAAATGAAAAATTAAACTCTTACAATAGATTTTTTAGAACGAAATACTTATGCAAATATTACACTCTGTCACTTGTAATAATTATGGTCGGTGGTCGTCGTCACATACCTGGTTGTCTGCATATAACGTCACCGAGGCAACTTGAGGCGTTTGCCACCGGTCAGTAGTTTCGTACGCCGTACGCCCACACTGTCTGGCTGCAGTCTGATCGGACCCACATCTCGTGATCAGGTGAGGTGGGAGAGTACCCACCTATAGTCACGTCGTTATTGAAGTGTCCCAAAGTGGCAGTTGAAGAGGTAATGAGGAACACAACGTTCCACTGCGTTTGTGGTGCACTGTGCTCGTCGGTTTTTTACGATAATATTACAGTGAAAGCTCTTTGTAACGAATCTGAAGGGACCAAGAGATTTCTTTCTTTATAGAGAGTTTTCGATTAATAGAGAGGGTCTAAAAGTAAAATAAAATTTTAATTATTTATCTATAAAGGTATATACCTATGTAATATTATCATCCGGAGTGTACTTTTCATTCATTTTGGCCACACATTAATTAGCAAGCTGCAGTTAGTAACGTTTAAGTCAACATTTAGTGCTTCTCCGCTTATTTTCTTATAGGTAATATTGTGACGTTGTTTAAATTTTCCTCATTATTTTAATAATTTATAATACGATAACAAGTAAATTGTATTATGAAACGTAAAACATTATTTCGTTATTGAAAGTGACTATTAAGTTATAGAAAATAAATTGACTAATAACTGTTATACACTTATAAAGCAAACCAACCATTGTTATGTAATGTTTACGTTAAATTATAGAGTTTTTCGTTGTAAAGAGTTTCGTAATGAAGAGTTTTCAATGTATTTTTATTTTTAACAGAATAATGGGCATTTTTAAATTCTCATACAATTCACTCAAAAATTAAATTAAAAACCATGGAGAGAACAAAGATAGGTAACGTTCATACATTTAAGTTTAATAATATGTTAATTAATTATAATATACAGTACAAAATTGAAAATGTTGAACGTACAGTAGGTATTGGCAAGGTTGGGCAAGTAAACTATTTTTTTTAACTCGTTTAGTGAATACACCTAATTAAAAATAGAAACATGTAAATTAAGTTTAAAAGTTACTTTTCTTTGTTTTTTACTTGTAAAAGTTACAGTTTAACTAGAAATTATACCTTTATTTTAAAGATAACAAATAACATACCTAGTAATTCAATATGATGTCTTAAAATTTGATGTTAATATTTGTAATTACATTAATTGCTGCAAGTACTTACATACTAGTAAATTAAATAATATGAATTTAAAAAATGATACCTCGTAAAATAACGTTTCAAAACATTGATTGAACCACCGTTTACTCAGAAGTTCCTTTCTCATTACGCTCGGGAATGTGTAAATATGTTGATTGTTGAGATAAGATACCCAGTGTTTGGCAAGTTCTTTGTAAAAAAGAATTCGTTCCGTAACAAAATGAAGGAAAAAAGAAAAAAAACTAGAGTTCCTCGTTCTTTTTGAAAGAAAAAGAATTCTATTCGTTTCTTTGAAAATGAACAAGTTCCTTTTTTAGTTTCAAATAAAATAAAAATTCTTATTTAATCATCAATGTTTTTTTCCATATATATATATGTATACTTAGGTAGGTACTTAACTTTTTAATTATACTTAAAAATACCTACAAGTACATTTATAATTTTCTATTTAGTTTTTAGAATATATTTTATTTTTAATGTATTTTTATAATACATTTTTTTCTTTTATTCATCTATATTTATAATTTTTTAAACAATATAATTTAAATAATAATGGAACCAAGGAGTCGATAGTTTCCTTAGTGGTAAGCTTGTCAAAGACCGCTTATGTGTTCGTTTCAAAAGTATATTTAGCTTATTTCGCGGCTACCCTGAGTATCAGCTACAGGGCGCTCGTTCGCCTATCCACCACCCGGAGACGTGCCAGGATGGGACGGGAATGCAATAATGCATCCATTTGTATTTTGTTTTTGTCGTTGATTTTTTTAGATTGAGTTTGATGAAATGTATTAATGCTATAGAAAAATCACAAATATTTAATAATTAGAATTACAAAATTATTTCATATAATAATATAATATATTTTTAAGTACTTAAAAAAAAATTATGCTTATTTTCAATATTTTGTATCTATTGTATACACAACTCATAAGAACCTCGTATTAAATGTTAAATTTTTTTTCTTATAATATTAAAATTATATAAAATTATATTTTTCAATATTTCTTTTTGTTTTGTATTGTGTATAGTTAAAGTTCAAGTATTAGATAAATTCAAAAATATATTATATTATGATGCAACTTTTCATACCAAAGAGGTCCGTGTTTACCCCAGTGTTTACAATATAGCAAGGTGTATCAATAGGCACACCTTGCAATATAGTATTACTTTTTTTGGTGGTTTTATATTCACCGAACATATCAATGAAATCCACAATAAAGCCATACGTATATATGTATTTGGGTTTTTAAAACTTAATTTCTGGGAGTTTCATCATCCGATATTCCGATTTGCTTGAGTGCTTTATATTTCAGCTTCGTACGATCTCTTTTGAAATATGGTTTAATAATCTGGAACCTTCATCAAGAATACCTTATAAAATTTGGAAATAATAAAAGATCGATTTTATTACTTTATGTCAGCTTACAAAACATTGATGATTTAACATTGCAATCAATAATCATAACCAGTTTTAAAATTTAATATTGAAGGCAACTTAATGACTTGGGCTGGTTTTTTAACTTACTAAATTCCAAAATTGTCTGTCCTGATAATACTGATATACTTGATTTAATTTTTATAAATGTATAACAAAAAAAAGATCAATGTTTGCATTTTATATTCCTACCTACAAATGTAGCTATTGTCTTTTTGCACTGATTTACCGAATGTTCACTTAAGGTAATGGACTTAATCATTTTGATTTTTTTTCATTAAATAAGTTATTCATATTATAATTGTTCATAAACATTTTATTTTGTTGCGCTCTCCTCGTAACTTGTTTTTATAATGTATACTGAAATAACTTAAAATATCAAACTTTAGTAATAGTTTTCAGATAGATAACTTTCGTTTTGACCTGTTTACAGACATTTGAAATTTGAAAATGTTTTTTGTGTAAATGTATTAAAATGTTATTAATTGGGTGAAAAAGCTTGCAAATCTAATTAAAGCTCCTCATGCATTGTTACAATAGCAGTTGTTATATTTTACTGTAGATAATTAAATAATTATATACCTATTTTATATATTATAATACTTACTTTTTTTATTGACTATTTTAAATAATACATATAAGGAATAGTAATCTCATATAGGTATGATATATTAACATCGTACAAGAAAATGAATTACAATATATGAAATCTATATAACTATAAAGTACAATATAATTAATTATCAGTTTAATTAAAAATGAAAATTGAATAGAATATTTTATATTTTTGGATTTTTTGACAAATTACTGTTACAGCGACCCCTCTAGACACCTTTATATGTACCTACTGTACAGCAGACAGTCATTTGCCCACATTTTTACAATAATTCAAGTTCGAAGCTATTTATAGCTCTCTAATGCCTAGATACCCACCGGACAAATATAAGTTACAATATTAAAATACAAAAATGCTTACAATATAATTATGATAGCGTGTCATACCAGTTTTCGAAACCTTTTAGAAACTTTATATACCGTGGTTCATAAAAACCAAATAACAATTATTGTTTTTGTAATATTATTTACGTTTTTTTTCATTCAAGAAAATCAGATTATACCTAAAAACAGTGAAAAAATAATTTATAATAATAGGTATATAAGAATGTATAATTATTATTATTGTTTTTCTTATTTTTTTTTTATTCGGCTACCTGTCAGTGTACAACTATAATATTGTATAGGCGTATAGCTATTATTAATGTTTATTTCAGGTGTTCGTGAGAAAAAAAAATGATTTCCTGGACGTTTTAGTTAATTATAACTATTTATTAATTCATCTTAGGTTACCCGTTACCAAGGCAGATTTCAGATTTGTAACTGTCCAAATGTAGGCACTATGTAACCACTAGAGCACTAGACAATAATAGGCATACACAATTTAATTTAAGTTTTACCCAAGCGGAGATCGCATGCGGCATGATGGCTGGCGCTGCTGAAATCTGATTTGTGTCGCTTATATTTTGTCCTGTGATACTACGTGGTATGTTTGATGACGTCACTTATATTGATTACAACGTGATAAGGAAAAGTTCGAAAGTACAATATTGAGTAACAACTTCAACACTACAACAGTACAGAAATACAAACTTACAAGTGTATAACGTCATGATGCATTTGTAGGCTGTATCTTAAGTCTAAGCTCTGGTGTACCTACACGATTGCAGTTACCAGCAGTAGTGGGCACATATTGACTTGTTGAGTGATCTTAAATTGTATTCCACGAAACTTCAGACCACCTGCTGCGGTGGCGGTCCTCAGTGTTTAACATATTCATTCGCTCGTTCTCGCGTCCTCGACCTCCTGGACAGCAATGTCTTTGATTTAGGCCAAATCTGTTGATGGCCCGCAGATGGAAAAGTAATTGCACCCTCACTACCAATGCAAACCGGACTTGCTTAGATAATTTTTTTCTAATGCGACCCCTGCAATAATTTGTTTTTTTACAGCAAATTATTAGCCGACTACGAACAGCAGTTTGGTGTGACCAGTGCTGAGATCACATCGAAAATCAGCCGACTAGGTCATATAGCGGGCAGTGAGTAATGATTAACACATTTATACATAAAGGTGGAGTCTTAACAACTATTTTTTTTTATATAAACAGACGATAGAAATGACTACATCAAAGAAATCGAACGAAACCTCGACGAGGTGCATGATTTGGTTAGTACGAATGAGAAAAAAATAATAATATTATTATGGTATTTTTACTTGGATATTCAATATTTTTCAAGTTGGAACAAATGGACCTGTCGGTCAAAGAATCCGATGTGTCTGTACGCGCCAAACTGCATAATCGAGTAGCTAGCTACAGGGCTGAACTGCACAGATTAGCCAAGGAGTTCGCCCGAGCAAAATGCACAGTCAACATTGATTTAGGTATATTACATAGTAAATAGGTAGGCACTTTGCAATATTTATTGTAACTTCATAATAATTGTTTATTTTAATGAAATACTACAGAAGATGATAATCACTTTGCTGAAAATGAAGATGTGACTTCAGAACAAAAACAGAGGTTACTGTATACGTCTGAACGTTTAAACCAATCAGGAATACAATTGGATAACACTTATCGTATTGCCGTTGAAACTGAAGAAATTGGTTCCCAAATACTGACAGATTTAAATCGCCAACGAGAAACTATGCATAACTCCTTTAATAGGGTAACTTAGTTAATCACTTAACGTTTGACTTAAAGTAGCTTGGACCAATTTTGTTCATACCTGATTTGTATTGTTGCAGCTCAGAGATGCAAATGCAGACCTGGGTAGAAGCACCCGAATGATAAATGCCATAATTGTACGTTCCAGACAACACAAAATCATACTCTTTGGTGTTATGGCAGCATTTTGTTTTCTCTTGGTATTTGCGTTTTACCATTCATTCCTTTAAATATCCATTCCTATTTCACAGGTTAACTTGTTTTAGTTTTGTTATTGCCTTTTTGAATTTACAATATAATTGTTATTATTTATATTTGAAATAATTTTAACAGTAATTTCTGAACAACTATCTTTATAAACGAAAAAATATTTAAATACTGTCGTAACAAATAAAAATGTTTATAATTCATTCAGAATTCTAATGATTTAAAATGATAATATCATACAACTAAGAGGATGCCACACCCATGTGTGTTACTTCTGTCTTACAAACCTGCACCATACCGATTTTTACTTTCACAACAATCCATTTTACTATGTTTTATTTAAATTAGAGTGAATAGATTAATATCATAAAATGTATCAGTAAATTATTATCTAGGTCTTTTCATATATTTTAATATATTTTACAAAAAAATTAGTTTTCAAATGCTCATAATTTGATTTATAACTAAAATATCAACAGAGCGTTTGAAATGCCTTGCATAATACCTTAACATTAGGTATATAATCTTACCTTTACATTTTATAATAGGTCAATTCACTCTAATTTTAAAAATAACAGAAATTTAATTCTTATGAATGTACAATTTGCTATCTTGTACATTTATAAGACAAAGACAACACATTCGGGTGTGGCGTCTTCCTAAGTCAATTCACAATAAGTTTATTTATGTGCTTTTAAACAAATTATATAATATTTTTGTCCGCCTGTTAAAATTAATTATACTGAATTATTTAATATCAGCTTTTTTACTGAATTATTTTACTTTTATACTGCAAGTAAAACCACATTACCTAGTTAAATTTATTCGGAGGGCTAGATTATTGATAAAATAAATAATATTATCATTTAGTGTGCATTGATTTGCTATTTTTAGTACTCTTCTAGTGGTTTTTGAGTTTTTAAAACTAGTCCTACAAGAAAATGTACCATCATCTTTCCCTGTACTTTGCAACTCCTATCCACTTAGTTCCACTGCCTTAACATATTTATTAACACTCATTGTAAGCGCAGTCTACCTAACAGTCTTTTTCCAAACAAATCTTCCATAAGAAGTGCTGCAGTATTTGTTTTCTCTCAAACCCATGCACACCATAGATAAAACAAATTCATGTATAACCGTTTTTTAATAAAGGAATTATATTTCTGAGGTTTGACATATTATCAGTTTGATATTTTATTATTATTTGACTTTATATTCGACTTTAAAAATAAAAATGTATAAATTTAATTGGATATTAAATCGTTTTAAGACAATATTTAGTCAAATTTATGAATTAAAAATTATATAATTGAAAAAAGTAAAAACTTAAGGTACGTCAGATGTAGGTATAAAGCTATTTAATATAATTTATTCAAGAATAGCAAACATTGGATAGTTTATTCGATCAATTTATTTCTTGTGGTCCATTAAAATTATTTATTGTAAATTTTTCAACTGCGGGAACGATAAACTAATAATAATTCTACTGGCAAAGATAATACTGAACAAGACTGGTACAATACTACAATAGTATCAAATATAAATATTTTTTAAAACACCATTTAAATATATTGAATAAATCATTATTTAGTTACATTGTTATTAAATTATATAAAATGCAATTTAATATTATGTCTAAATAAACATTTTTTATTAATTTAAAATTTGCTGTTAAACAATTTCTGAAAATAAAACTTACAATGTTGTTTTTAAATAATGTTTATATTACATTTAAGACAGTGGAATAATTTCACAAAAATTAAACAAATTAATTTAAAAATAATTTAACCATTAAGGTTGAAATTCACTCTCGAATTTGTGGAAAAACATCTTAATTAGTTCTTTAGCTTCAGTGTCCGTTTTACTGATCATTGTTATGAACTGAGGAAAATCATTGGCTAAAATCTATTGAAAAAAGAAATTGAGATTATTAAAATTAAAACTGCCATACATATTGTATTTCATTCATTGTGATCTTTAGGATGATCACTTGTTAGATTCAATGTAATACTCCTAAAATAATACTTTTATGCTTTATAGTGAACCTTACCGCTGAACATTTGCTTGTAGCATGTAGGCCCTGTATTTGTAGTCCTATTATGGTTTCAACTCTTTTATTTCCAAATAATTTGGCTCGTTCTTGGAACACTTTTGCATCTTTGCCATCACTATAGTTGCATTTTATTAGCAATAAATCCGTCTCCTGAAAACAAGTCATTTCCAATAAAATATTTATTAAGAATTTGTTATGGCCATACTTAAGTGATTTATAGGCTGTAGACATTTGGATAGATGATAAGTTAAGTTAGTATAAAATAAATTCTATCAGCGGTACTAAATCAAAACGTACTAATGTGCCTATTGTTTTGATAATAAGTCATTAGACATAATATCTTTATAATTTATTATACCATTAATAATGTTTCCAAAGGTTTAAGTAATAAATAATTTTTAAAGTTTAGTTCTAGTTGTTATTTCGACCAAATTTATATAATTATAAATTATATTACGTGAGATTGTAAAGCTTGTACAAATCGTGAAGCTTCAGTTCCACATCCAAACGCAACAAAGCAATTTTCTCCAGACTGTTCATTACATTTGGTAAGAGGCACAATTGATTTTTTGGGTTCATTTGTAATTCCATACCTAAGAAACAATAAGCCACATAAGTGTTAGGAATGAACAAATGTTTTTCAATCCGTAGAACACACTGACACTGAATAAGAAATATTCCCTATTTAAATACAAATAAATAAAGTTTAAGAACATTAAAGTTAGGTATTAGCCAAGTCAGATATTAATCTAAGATGGGTTTGAATGGTAATTCTGAAGTACCTAATAAAATCTGTCAGACATAAGTTCATAATAAATAGTAGTTGTTTACTTGTATGAGTAGGTGTATGAAATATAAAGTAATTAACATTTGATTTGCGATTTGTGATTCTTATAGTTACTTACTTGTGTAATTCTTCAGATAGCTCGACGACTATAGGTTCTTCATTTACCTCCCAGTTGTCACCTTCATTCCATGTATAATCGTACACAGTTCTCCAATTGTTATTCCATATATTAAGATCGGCTTTGACAAATTGATCTAGTTAAAGTGCAAAAATGCTTTTTATAACAGTTATAGTGGTTAACAGCAGACATGAATGACAGATGACAATGTCACATTGTAGGTATCTGTTATTTTCCTGTTCTATTTTATGTCATGTTTAGTAGCCAAGTAATACCTACCAGCCAATTGGTTGTAATAAAACTGGTAACAACTGAATTGCAATTCTCGACTAGACTCAATCACCGGCTGAGTGGAACAAAACAGCGAAATCTTTAAAGATGCACAGTCACGAACTCTAAACTGACCACAGGCAACTACCACTGTTGAATTGATTGTATCTCTCACAAAAACGCTGTAAAATAATAATAATTGAATACAACTTTTATGAGACATTGAGACATGCATCGAGCACCTCATACAACTACTCAAGATTGATTTTTCAACATTACAACCGTAGGAACAAAACATGATTTCTATATTTTGTCATATTATTTTTTTACTTCTTATTCTAACCCTTAATTTTTGATTTTGAGAGGAACGATGAATTGTACTGATTTTACAATGATGTGTAATTTTGTTGTTGTGTGTTTCTCTATATAATTAATTATCATAATAATATAATACATATAATAGTAGAAAAAATGAAAAATGAAATAATCTATGTAAATAAAAATATATATAAAATATTTTTTTTTTGCCAAATTAAGAAAATTTATGTTATGAATATGGCCTTACAAGTGACAGTAGACCAGTGGCATCATTTGAGGGGGGGGAGGGAGTGGCAAGGTGGAAATTTGCTCCTGTCTGACTTTAAAAGCAGCTTGATGCCCAGGTGCCCTGTTGTTTTTATTATTTATATATAATATAAATTATATATATATTTTATTGGAACAAAAACATATTTTTGAGAAAATATATTGTGTACTGAGAAATCATTGTCATAGTGATATATATTACTAATTAATAGATGAAAATGTTGGAATACATTTGTATTTAGCCACAGTGGGGTCTTGCATGAAAGTTGCGATGCATGCTTGTATGTATGTATGTATGTGTGTTATATGAAGGAAAGGGAACATAATATGAAATATGTGCTAGCGAGCGATTTTTTTTAAGTTACCAAATGGGCTGGTCAAAACTTTTGACCCCCTCTAATAAAAACTGAAATGACGCTACTGCAGTAGATACCTACTCTCACCCAGTCCAGCATTTACTTGGCTCTATCAACTATCAAGTATCAATATTTCTCTGTCTAATCAATTAACCATTGGTACCTATCTACAAGTTTTTTATTTTTACCTTTGTTTGGTTGGTCCTAGTACAATTGTACATCTCTGACAATCATCCACAGTTACCGAACCAGTATGGTCCAGCAAGTAAATATTGGAATCCTGACAATTGCGTATAACAAATTGTTGGCCGCAAATTGATCCTGGAGACTTATATGCCGTGCGGCCGTTCAAATTTTCCATTACATAATCCGCAGGATCCAAGTGTTTTCGTTCAACCCTGCAAACCCATTGTGCCAATCGATCATAAATTGCACTTACCAGTTGTAGGCTTAGCACCTCAAATATTTTAATATAGCCTTCCCAAATGAAAAATAATGAATCTCAGAACTTTGTGTTTGGTATTTTTAGCTTCCCAAAAATGTAAGCTCTAGTTGCACCAATGATTAGTTCTTATTTTTTAAAAGTACATTTAAATGTAAGGTACAAAGCCGTCATTATATGATTATTAGATTTTGATGTGTGAAGTTATATATTATGTAATCAATGATAATAAGAGAAAAATAGGGTCTTCAGAAACTCAAATTTTCTTTGAAAATGCCCCTCTGTCAGCTATTTAACTGACATAGAGTAAAACCAACTACTGAGAAATACCTACCTAATCATATACTCCCCGAATCAAAGCACAAATATTCTACAGCAAAACATAAGTATAGTTACCATGAGTACACTAGTTTTTTGGGCTCTTTGACGGTTCCAGTGGTTTTGCAACAGAAACATCCCATTTTTAGCACAAATGTTGAATTATCAACTCCTTGGTTGTAATATTATGTATACAAATATTGTTTCCATGGCAACTTTAGTTTATACATATATTAAATCATTCATTTCTATTGTGTACCAACACAAGTCTTGTTTAATGTCATTACTCAAATAATATAATATGTGTAATCTTTAATAAAGTTTATAACAATGGTATCAACAAAACAATTGATTCTAACGATTAAAAATACCTATTAATGCTGTACAACTAATATAAAAAAAAACAAATATTTATTGTAATACTAATGATGTGACAGATTAGTACTACATGATTACACCCTACTTTTTGTCAAACATTTTATTCAAAATGTGTGAAGCATACAATGATGTCCATTACAGTTCTGAAATTACTCATGCGATTACGAACAATTGATTGTTTTTTTGAAATCCACGTCAGCATAGTTTAGTTCAATAAGGTATAATTATTTTCATAAAAAACCCTAACAATGTAGTCAAGCTGTATTTGTTTGTTTAATTTAAGTACGTAAATAAACTATAAACATTTTTCTGCATAAATTTAATGTATTAATCAAGAATTTATCATATACAATGAAAAATCCCAAAGAATAGTATGATAAATTAGTCAGGTTTATCATGGAAAAAAAATGATAAAAAGCATCAATATAATATGTTTAGTAGATATAATAAATATAAACAATTATGAGAATAGTAAAAAATTTAATTCATTGAAATAAAACTTATTAAGTATCCAAATAATAAAAAATATAGGTATTACAAAAATAATTACTTAATATATTTAATAATTGTAAATATAATTTAATACATTAATTATACAATAATTATACATCAAACAAATAAGATTACAGCATATCTTAATTTAAAAATTAAAATAAATTGTATTCACATTTAAGTAATAAAGTAATTATATACTAAACCCTCTGTCCAATAATAATAAAAAAAATCTTTTCTTAAGACTCATCTGGTCCACTGTAATTTGGAGACGTTGGCGAATAGCTGGGCGATGATGGTGAGTAATGTGGACTTCCAACACCAGGGGAATATGTTGGCGAAGTAGGAGAATACCTAAAATAAAACAGTTAGGAAAAAAAGGCTTGTTTGAGTGAGAAAACTATTTGGCTTACCTTGGACTTGCCATAGAGAAATTGGTAGGTGAATAAACTGGCGAACTAGGACTGTATGACTGATTATATTGTGTACCTCCAGCATTTGGTGTATGTTGTAGAGAAGATGGAGAATAAGAAGCATTCGAAGGCGAGTACATTGGACTGGTAGGGGAGTATGTAGGACTGACAGCAAGTGATGGCGAAGTGGGTGAATATTTGTAATTGCTTGAACCAGATGCAGCACTAGGTGTATACGATGGCGAAGACGCTGCATATTGAGGAGAGCTTGGACTGTATGAAGGCGATGTCGGACTGTACGATGGAGATGTAGGGCTATACCTGTAAGACAATTATTATATTTTAATTTATATCTTTGACAAAAAAAAATAAAATGTATATATGAACCTAAAATATGTTTAATTAAATCAATACTTCGATTTATAAATATTACAATAGGTGCAAATTAATTATTTGTTAACCATTTCAAATAGATGAATAAAACTATACTGTATAAATAACTAACAATACACACAAAACTTTTTCCATTAATTTTCAATTTTTAATTAATTACAAATACTCAATTTTAAGTTATGAGTTAAGACATTTTTAAAACAAATTATGATAGGTAATTAATTCAACTTTAAAGGAACTTACGATGGTGAAGTTGGACTGTATGATGGAGATGTTGGACTGTAAGATGGAGACGTAGGGCTGTATGAAGGACTGGTAGGGCTGTATCTGTAAAATAAAAATAAAATAATTATAGTTCAACCCATTTTAATATAAAATATAACCAATTTACAAATCTGTAAGTATTTCTTTTATTTTAAATTAAAATTCTACTTACGACGGGGATGTTGGGCTGTATGATGGAGACGTTGGGCTATATGATGGAGATGTCGGACTGTAAGACGGAGATGTAGGGCTGTACGAAGGAGATGTTGGGCTGTAGCTAAACATAAAAAATTTAATAACATTTAATTTGTTAATATTTATTGATTTAGGTTAATCTAAACTTTTAAAAAAATTTAAAAATACATACGAAGGACTTGTTGGAGAATATGAAGTGTGAGAGTATGAAGGGCTAGTCGGCGAGTATGATAGGCTTGTTGGGGAATAATTGTAATTAGGAGACATTGAAGAATATTTTGGAGTGTTTTGTTGTGTAGCAGAGTATTGTGGACTTGTCGGAGAATAATTAGTTGGAGTCATAGAAGGTGATAAAGATCCAAACTGTGGGCTAGAAGGATAATTATAGTTTGGTGACATGGAACTAGGGCTAGGCACATAAGGACTAGTGGCCATGCCTGGAGATCCAGGACTACCCGGAGTTCCTCCAGATGACATCCAGAATGGAGAAGTTCCACTAGCTTCACTTGATCCTGCTGGTGAAAAACCAGGTCCTCCAGGAGTCATGCCAGTTTCCAAACCTAAAAGAAATAATTGATTATAAGATCATTTTTTAAAAAAAAAACTATAGAATTGTAAATTTCATACTCGAAGACCAGCTATTTTGATAAATTGGAGTGGATGTTTGATCCCACGGAGTCATAGCTGGTGACATAGAAGGTGTGCCAGCAGCCATGAACATGCCACCACCACCCATACCCATATAACCATTATCCATTGGTATTTCTATACCATCTTTAGCTTTTTCAGCATCCAAAAGCAAATCGAAACAACCTAGACATAAATAATTAATCAATGATAAACATTATTTTACATTTTTATTAAAAAACTACATTCACATATATTTAAAGTACAGAAAAAAAATTGTCTTAATTTTAATTGACTATAAGTAAATAATTATCAAACATAAAGTTAAATATATATATACATTTTTAACTGAGGTCATCGAAAGAGATTTTTATCACAATAGTGTCATTAATTTTGGTAATCTATACTCTTACGTCTATACTGTTCTTAGTGTTCTATCAATAAATTTTGATAATTATTGATAAAACCTAAATCACCTATCATAAATTATACATAAAAAATTAATGATTATACTAAGTTAATATATTATATATGAATAAAAAAATATAATATACATAAGTAGATAACTAAGAATTAATATTTAAGATTCAGTACATGAAAACATTTTACATAGAAGTCAATAAGATAATTGTTTAACCATATTACAAAGTTGAGTGACTAATGACCAAATTGTTGTCTATACTTCTAATTTCTAATTTTTTTTTGTTGCTTAAAAATTCAAATATGAAGGATAATTTAGGGAATTACAGACAAGTATTTTGTATGAAAACTATTAATGTGGATGTAAATATCATAAATATCTAATAAATAAAAATATAATATTCACCTGTTCCCATTCTAGGCAATTGTCCCATGATAATGTTTTCAGATACACCTCTCATTGGGTCAACTTCAGCATGTGAAGCAGCATCTAATAAAACATCAACTGTTTCTTCAAATGAACATCTGAAAATATTGAATTATCATATTCTTAATAAGTTTAAATTTTAAATTATATTTGATGAATAATAATGTACCATGAATATTCCTATTAACATTTACCTCATTAACGCTCCTGTATCTTGTCTATTAATACCATGTCTAGTAATGGCCATTAAATGGCCTTTGGCTGTCATAACATCGCACAACAATGCTAAATGACGATAATTTACGTACAGACCATAGAACTGCAACACAGTATTCATTTCTTTTTCAACTGATTTACGTACAGCTTCAATGCCCAAAACCTGAAATTCAAAACATAATTAATATAATAGTACTATATTAATCTAATTTTAAGCAAAGAGTTTACCGAAAATATTTCACAAATATCATTGGAGAATGTTCTCACAGGATCAACATCCCTTTCACTTAAGACTTTCATCAAACTTGTGCCATCAGTTTCTAACAGCCAATCGGCAATTGCCTTAAACTCTCCGGTATCCGTAATAATTATTCTCTTTTTGGAATCGGTCTGTGGCAAATGCATATAAACTTTTCCAATAGAATCAATACCCTGAAAATTAATTGAGTTACAAAAAATACATAACAATAAAGTTAATATATTATTTTTAATATTTCAATTATTTACTATTAAGCGAATACTCACTTGTAAAGTCATATCAGATAACATGTTTGCTTCAATACATCTCAGGAACATATCATCTTCCATTTTATCAACAGTATCTTCATCATCACCACCATTCATTTTTCCATCTTCACCGTTCATTATACGTATACGTAGAATTAACTTGTCGGCATTGTCATCATTAAATATACAATTGAGATCATCACCAAATCCTGCATTGATCTTTTCAGATATAGCTTCCATAGTCAATTTTTTATCTAAAATAATTTATGTAAATATTATTAATTATTTTAAATCAAAAATCCATTTAGTTTCAATAAATACCAGTCATTCTTTTTCTATCCAATTCAATTCGCAACAACCATGGAGAAATCCGTGTAGGGTCAAAATCAGGCATTTCATAATAGACATTTACAAACTCTTGATCTTCTCTAATAACTGTATTTTGAGGGTCAGGATCATAATAAATAGCTGTGTTTGCAGTGACTTTGCGCAATGTCGTATGCTCAAGCCGACATAATACATTTTTGGCCTTTTCAGCATCTCTAGCAGCTGCTCCAGTTAAAAATACAGTTAATGATGGTGCTTTGGGCTTTTTACTTATATTAATAATTTCCTACAAGTTAAATAACAATATTAATTAATTTACTGTATTTTGATGATAATTATCATAATAATAAGATTACCTTTAATCTAGGCACACCTAAAGTTACATTTTTTGAAGATACACCAGCAAAATGAAAAGTATTCAATGTCATTTGAGTAGCAGGTTCTCCTAAACTTTGAGCAGCTAATGCCCCAACCATCTCACCAGGTTGTGCCTGAAATTAGTAATGGGTGTTATATGCCTACGGATTATTAATAGGGTCAGGATGTTGATGCTCTGTCTAAACAACTCATATATGACATAAAAAACACAAAAATAATCTTAAATTTAAAAAAAATTAGCTTAAAAGTCATATGCATGACAAAAATGCAAAATAAAATGAGTTGTATAGATTAGTATGTTATTAAAACACATTTTCAGCTAGAATGTTTAAAAAAAAAAATCACCAGTAATTAGTTAATTGAAGTTTTCAAAAATACTAACCTGAGCTTGTTTAAATCTGTTTTCAATTTCACCAACTAACCATTCAAATGCTTCAGAAGAAAGACGGAAATTTTCTGATACTAATTTAGTACACAAGGTAGAACGCACCAAACATTGAAACAATAAAGTAGCATTTTTATTAGCTTTCTTGCTCAACTCATCTTCCCCAGCTACTATGACACATTTGTCTAAAAGCTTTTTGACTCCTTTAATCACAAAAAAAATATATATCATAAATACATTTTATTAGAGGAATAAGAAATATGATTAATTCTTGAGAACACAACATTAGATAATAGATATGGTATGATATGGTACATAGAATATCAACAGTCAAAACATTTCACAGACCAAATAACAACTAATTAGAATATAAAATTAAATTATGTAAATATAATATTTTTTTTTAGTGATATGACAAATTTTCAATTCAAGCTCCTTGGTAGTATTATGGTAGGAAATCCCAACACTCCTGTAAAATGGAAGACTGGGAAATAATAATACAACAGTTATAATATAATATGGGTTTAAAGCAGTGGTCGACAACCCACAGCTTGCATGTGGCCCAAGAGTAAAATTTATAGTTGGTATAAAAATTGCAAACTAAAATAGACTGGATTAAAATATTGTTTATTTGTAAAAGATATCTTGTTAAATTAATAAACCCAATAGTTATGAACTTAAATAAAATTATTTGAAATAAAAAAAGGTACATTTAAATTGTGGCTTGTGTAAAATTTATATTTATTTTTTGGTTCTTGATCTCTAAAGAAAAATTCTATGGCAATTGTATTAGGGCTCTAAA
>PVMI01067412.1:0-18413 GCA_008528875.1 Aulacorthum solani | reverse complement strand
TTAAATATGGTGCCCGAACCCGGACAAAAATGCCGGGAGCATTTTTGCATCGCGCGGCTTCGCGCGACCCGAAGGGTGAGCCACAGGATGTGGCGAGTGTATCGAACCTTCGATAACGGGTTCGCTCCACAAAAGCAAAAACCCGCCAGAGGCGGGTTCTTTAAATATGGTGCCCGAACCCGGAATCGAACCAGGGACACGGGGATTTTCAATCCCCTGCTCTACCGACTGAGCTATTCGGGCAACGGGGCGCATTAAACCGTAAAGGCCGCGGGTCGTCAACGGCTTTCACCAAAAAACCCCTGGAAACGTGACTGATTGCCTGATTTTCAGTCAAAGCGGGTAAAACCTCAGGCCAGCGCGCCATTTTTACGGCACAGCGCGATGCTGTAAACATCCTCCGCCAGCCGCTGTGCGGTGGCGACATCCTGCACATTGCGCTTCACCAGCAGCTTGCTGAGGCAGCCTTCAAGAATCAGCTCCATCTGATCGGCCACCATGCTGGGGTTGTCCAGCGCCTGCTCCACCAGAATGTCGTGGGTGAACTGCCATGAGCCGCGTTTCTGCTGTTCGGCCAGTTGATGGATGGGCTGATCGGGCTGCGGGTAGAAGCTGCAGGCGGCGATAAACAGGCAACCTGGAAAGCGTCCTTTGCTGACCTGCTCACTCAGGACCTCATAGCGTGCCATCAGCTTCTGGTCGGGCGACAGCGATTCATCCAGCAGGATCTGGCGTCGCCAGGTATCAATCTGCTGCCCGTGATAGCGCAGCGCATCGTAGAGCAGGGCGTCACGATCGGGCCAGAACTGCTGAAGCTGGTCATGGGTTAATTCGGATCCCGCCAGGGTTTCCAATGAGAGGGTGGCGGCGAGGCCGTTCTGTTCAAGCACATTCAATGCATGCTCGAGTATCTGTTCACGCTGCAAGTGACTCTCCTCTGGTATGCAGGCCCGGTAAGGCACCGGGCAATGACCTGACTCCAGTGTTGTTTACGGGGTAAGTTTCTGCAAATGCGCCCGGAACTCGGCGGCATTGAGAAACCCGGTGATGCGCGATCCGGCGATTTCGCGGCCCTGCGCATCAAAGAACAAAATCGTCGGTAAGCCCAGCACCTGAAGGTGCTGCAACAGCGCGTTATCACTGGCGTTGTTGGCGGTGACGTTGGCCTGGAGCAACTGTACCTGACTCAGGCTATCGCGCACGGCGCTGTCACTAAAGGTATATTTTTCAAACTCTTTGCAGGCGACGCACCAGTCAGCGTAGAGATCGACCATGGTGATGCGGCCGCGGGCCTGCTGCAGCGCGCTATCAAGCTGCTGCGGCGTCTGGATAGTATGGAACGGCAGCGGTGCCACAGCCTGCTGCTGCGCCGGTCCGCCAAAGGCCCAGTCCTGCAACGGGCGTGCGCTGATCAACGCAGCGGCCAGCATGATAATCTGCACTACGCGCCACTTACCGCTGCTGGCGCGCAGGCTGACGCTGAACGCCCAGCCAAAGAACGCCAGGCCGAGCAGGCTCCAGAGTCGCAATCCCCACGCATCGCCCAGCACCCGCTCCAGCAGGAAGACCGGCAGCGCCAGGATGACAAAACCAAAGCCCTCTTTAACGGTTTGCATCCACGGGCCGCTTTTCGGCAGCAGCCGGTTACCAAAAAGGGTCACGGCGATCAGCGGTAATCCCATTCCGACCGCATAGAGCCACAGCGTCCCGGCACCGGCCCACAGATTTCCGCTCTGCGCGATGTAAAGCAGAATGGCGCTGAGCGGGGCCGTGGTGCAGGGCGAGCAGATCAAACCCGCCAGTGCCCCCATCAGGAAGACGCCGGGCAGCGAGCCACCCTGCTGACGATTACTCCACAGGGTCAGGCGGGTTTGCAGGCTGGCGGGCAGTTGCAGCGTAAACAGGCCGAACATCGACAGCGCCAGCACGATAAACAGCAGTGAGAGCGTGAACAGCACATAAGGATGCTGCAACGCGGCCTGGAAGCGCAGGCCCGCTGCCGCGACGACCACTCCCAGCAGCGTGTAGGTCAGCGCCATCCCCTGCACATAGACCATCGCCAGCGCGAACAGCCGGCCCAGCGAATAGTGGCGCTGTCCGCCAAGGATAATGCCGGAGATCAGCGGATACATCGGCAGTACGCAGGGCGTAAACGCGACACCGATACCAATCAGTAGCGCCCAGAGCGGCGAGAAAGGCAGCGGGCTGGCGGGCGCGGGCTGAGCGCTGACCGGCGGCGGTGCGCTGCTGGCGGTTACCGCACTTACCGGAACGCTGCGCGTCTCTGGCGGATAACAGAATCCGGCGGCGGCACAGCCCTGATAAGTCACACTGAGCGTGGCGCCGCTGGCCGCCTGTTGCAGCGTCACCGGCAGCGTCAGATCCTGCGGATAGATTTCACTTTTGCCGAAGAATTCATCTTCATGCGGCTGACCAGCCGGCAGCGTTAACGGCGCGATGGTCGCGTTCTGCGGTGTGATGTGGATCTGCTGGCGATAGAGGTAATAACCCGATTTCACTTTCCAGTGCAGGTTGAGCTGCGCGCCCTGCTGGTCGAAGTCAAAAGTAAAGGCCTGATCGACCGGCACAAAGCGACTGGTCGCCGGATTTGAAAAGAGTGAAGCGTGCGCCTGCAGGCCGATAAACAGCGTCAGCAGAAGCGTAATTAAGCGAGAGATGCGTGCAGCCATGACAAGTATTCACTGTCTCCATATTGAACCGGCAGCGCCAGCAGTTCGGGCACATCGTAAGGGTGAGCGTCTTTGAGCAGATCACACAGCGCCTGCTGATGATCGCTGTCGCATTTCAGCAGCATCTGGACTTCGCTGCTCTGCTCCATTTTTCCCTGCCAGAGATACCAGGAGGTGGCGCCCGGCAGCAGTGTGACACAGGCCGCCAGCCTGGCTTCCAGCGCTAGGCCAGCAAGGTGCTCCGCCGTGGCCTGATCGGGCGTGGTGCAGAGGATAACGACAGCATTCATCCTGTAACTCCTGTTTTAAAGAGCGCCGATGATAGCACGCTCCATCCGTAACACGAGGAGTGCGCTTATAGCAGCAATCCGCCAAAAACGAAGCCAGAGAGCACCGACAGCGCAATGGCGATCACGCCGGGAATGATAAAGGCATGGTTAAACACATACTTGCCAATCCGGGTCGAGCCGGTGTCATCCATCTCAACGGCGGCCAGCAGGGTCGGGTAGGTCGGCAGCACAAACAGCGCTGAAACCGCCGCGAAGGAAGCGATGGCAGTAAGCGGCGTAACGCCCAGCAGCAGCGCGGCGGGCATCAGCGCTTTGGTGGTCGCAGCCTGCGAGTAGAGCAGCATCGAGGCGAAGAACAGCACCAGCGCCAGCATCCACGGATAGGTTTTCAGCGTGTCGCCCGCCAGCATCTGAATCTCCGCCAGATGTGCCTTCACAAAGGTATCGCCCAGCCAGGCGACGCCCATTACGCAGATACAGGCGCTCATGCCGGACTTGAAGGTGCTGGCGCTGAGGATTTCGCTGGTGTCGAGTTTGCAGGTCAGGCTGATCAGCGTGGCGATGGTCAGCATAAACACCACAATCGCTTCATTGCGTGGCAGTGGCGGATTGACGATCAGCCCGACGCTGGCGCTGGTCGCGGTGGCATAAAGCACCACGGCCACAATGCCCGTCAGAAACAGCAGCACCGATTTTTTCGCGCCCGGTTTTGCCTGGTAGAGGCTGGCGCCGCGCAGCGTGACTTCGCCTTTGGCGAGACGCGCCTGATAAACCTCATCATCCTTTAGCTCACGGCCTAAGAAGTTAGTCACCAGAGCCGCCAGGAAGAGGCCCACCATGGTTGAGGGGATGGCAATCGCCAGCAGCGTGATATAGCTGACGCCGCGCGGCTCAAGCAAAGTGGCGAAGAAAACCACTGCGGCTGAAATGGGTGATGCGGTAATCGCGATCTGCGAAGCCACTACCGCAATCGACAGCGGCCGGGAAGGGCGAACGCCTTGCTCTTTCGCCACTTCGGCAATCACCGGTAATGTTGAGAACGCGGTATGTCCGGTACCGGCCAGTAGCGTCATCAGGTAGGTCACTAGTGGGGCCAGCAGCGTAACGTGGCGTGGATGGCGGCGCAGCAGGCGTTCCGCCAGACTCACCAGATAATCCATGCCGCCTGCCACCTGCATGGCGGCTATCGCGGCGATCACCGCCATGATGATTTCAATCACATCGAACGGAATAGCGCCGGGTGCCATGCCAAATCCCAGCGTCAGGATCAGCACGCCCATTCCGCCTGCGAACCCGATACCAATGCCGCCAAGACGTGCGCCCAACCAGATCGCCATCAAGACGATAAGCAGCTCAACCACAAACATGAATGACTCCTGAAAGATAAACCGGTAATAGCCGGGTGTGCTGTTTAACAAAAAAAAAGGCACACCGTGTTGATCGCGGTGTGCCTTTGGTTAACCAGCGTCGGTTAAACCTTACTGTTCGTTTTCATCAGTATAACGTTTGGCTTTATAAACCGGGTACATCAGGTTCTGCACCGAGAAGATATCGTCCAGCTCACTTTCCGTCAGCAGGCCGCGCTCCAGCACGACTTCACGTACGCTTTTACCGGTTTCCGCACAGATTTTACCGACGATGTCGCCGTTGTGGTGGCCGATGTAAGGGTTGAGGTAAGTCACGATACCAATCGAGTTGAAGACATAGGCTTCGCACACTGCGCGGTTGGCGGTAATGCCGTTGATGCACTTCTCCAGCAGGTTATAGCAGGCGTTAGTCAGAATGCTGATCGACTCAAACAGCGCCTGGCCAATCACCGGCTCCATCACGTTGAGCTGCAGCTGGCCCGCTTCAGAGGCCATCGTCACGGTGATGTCGTTGCCAATCACTTTGAAGCAGACCTGGTTTACCACCTCCGGTACAACCGGATTGACCTTGGCGGGCATGATAGAGGAACCCGCCTGCAGCTCTGGCAGATTGATTTCATTCAGGCCTGCACGCGGGCCAGAGGAGAGCAGGCGCAGGTCGTTACAGATTTTAGAGAGCTTCACCGCCAGACGTTTCAGCGATGAATGGACCATCACATAGGCGCCGCAGTCGGAGGTTGCTTCAATCAGATCTTCCGCCGGCACCACCGGCAGGTTGCTGACTTCCGCCAGACGCTGTACCGCCAGGTGCTGATAGCCTTCCGGCGTGTTGAGGCGGGTGCCGATGGCGGTCGCGCCCAGGTTCACTTCCAGCAGCAGTTCAGCGGTGCGCAGAATGCTTTTGGTCTCTTCATTCAGCAGTACGCTGAAGGCGTGAAATTCCTGCCCAAGAGTCATCGGCACGGCATCCTGCAACTGGGTACGGCCCATTTTCAGGATGGTCTGGAATTCATCGGCTTTGTGCTGGAAGCCTTCGGCCAGCTGACTGATGCCATCAAGCAGTTTCAGTAGCGAGCTGTAGACCGCGATGCGGAAACCGGTTGGGTAAGCGTCGTTGGTGGACTGGCATTTGTTCACATGATCGTTGGGGTTGAGGTACTGATATTCCCCTTTCTGGTGGCCCATCAGCTCAAGGCCGATGTTCGCCAGTACTTCATTGGTGTTCATGTTGACCGAGGTCCCGGCACCGCCCTGATAAACATCCACGGGGAACTGGTCCATACAGCGGCCGTTGTTGAGCACTTCGTCGCAGGCCTTAATGATGGTATCGGCAATATTGCGCGGGATGGTCTGCAGCTCTTTGTTGGCCATCGCCGCCGCTTTTTTTACCATCACCATGCCGCGGACAAATTCAGGTATGTCGCTGATTTTGCTGTTGCTGATATAAAAATTCTCAATCGCACGCAGAGTATGAACGCCATAATAGGCATCCGCCGGAACTTCGCGCATACCTAACAGGTCTTCTTCGATACGAATGTTGTTCGCCATGATAACCTTCTTGTTGTTGCCGCTAACCATCACAAAGGATGTGTTTATTTTGTCGTGGTGTACCCGTGCCGACATATTATCCGTCTTCATAGGGGCGTGTGCGATCATATTCTGATGCATATGAAAAGCACGCATGCAGATCACTTAATGCTGCAGCCTGGTTAACGATATGTGAAGTTGGTTACAAAATTAACCCCGCAGGATAAATTTGACAGGATCGGTTGAAAATGGCGGCGCGGGTGCCCATCTCTTTTCTTATCATCCTCAGGATGAACGCTTTCTGCTGACCGGCACGCTGCCGTTCAGCCCCTACTTACAGGAGAGTACGGTGCGCTGGATACCGTTATTAGTCTTTTTCGTTCTGGCCTGGATTGAGATTTCCCTCTTCATTCAGGTTGCACACGTCATGGGCGTGCTGCTTACCATGCTGCTGGTGGTCTTCACCTCGTGTATCGGCGTCTCGCTGGTCAAAAATCAGGGCATGAAAAACTTTATGCTGATGCAGGAGAAGCTGGCACGTAATGAAAGCCCGGCCAATGAGATGATCAAAAGCGTGTCGCTGATCATCGCCGGTTTCCTGCTGCTGCTGCCTGGTTTCTTTACCGACCTGCTGGGCCTGCTGCTGCTGCTGCCACCGGTACAGAAGCATCTGACGCTGAAGCTGATGCCTCATCTGCGCGTCTGGCGGGGACCGGGAGCCGGACCAGACAGCGGCTACACCATGGATGGCGAGTTCGAGCGTAAAGACAGCGATCGCCTTGAGCATCATGACGATCACAAGGATCGTTAACCGCAACTGTCACTTCTGAAAGCGCAACCTTCGGGTTGCGTGAGATTGTTGTAAAAAACCTGACCCGGCCAGCTGTGAGACCGGAGCCGCACAGGGAACAGGGTCAGATCGGAAAGTCGCAAAATCGTCATCCATGACTGCTCGGCCCGCGCCATCCGTGGCGCGTGACGCTTTCCTCTTCTGACCCTGTTTCCTGCGCCCTGAGCTTAGCTGTTGCTGCCAGGGTCATCCTGTACTGAGTTTGTCAGCACGCTGGCGCAACCTACGGGTTGCGTTTTTTATTTGCCCCATCATCTGTTCAAAAAGCCATCACTTATCACTCACAGGTAAAAAATTTGTTGTCCGCCCCCTTGAAAGTGGGTGGCAGCGGCCCTATCTCTCTGGTCACGAGGCCGGAAGCCATGCAGCCCGGTGTTCAACCCCAAAACTGAATGATTGGACTTCTCAAAGGAGAGCTATCAAATGAAAATTCGTCCATTGCACGATCGCGTTATCGTCAAGCGTAAAGAAGTTGAAGCTAAATCAGCTGGCGGCATCGTGCTGACCGGTTCCGCAGCCGGTAAATCCACCCGTGGTGAAGTACTGGCTGTCGGCAATGGCCGCATCCTTGAGAGTGGCGACATTAAGCCGCTGGACGTGAAGGTTGGCGACATCGTGATCTTCAGCGAAGGTTACGGCGCGAAAACCGAGAAAATCGACAACGAAGAGGTGCTTATCATCTCTGAGAGCGACATTCTGGCCGTTGTTGAAGCGTAATTTTTACGCGTAATTCACTGAACGAAACGAATTTAAGGGATATTTAAAGATGGCAGCTAAAGACGTAAAATTCGGTAATGACGCACGCGTAAAAATGCTGCGTGGCGTGAACGTACTGGCAGATGCAGTAAAAGTTACCCTGGGTCCTAAAGGCCGTAACGTAGTCCTGGATAAATCTTTTGGTGCACCGACCATCACTAAAGATGGTGTTTCTGTGGCACGTGAAATCGAGCTGGAAGACAAGTTCGAGAACATGGGCGCGCAGATGGTGAAAGAAGTTGCCTCTAAAGCGAACGACGCTGCGGGCGACGGTACCACCACTGCAACCGTACTGGCACAGTCTATCATCACCGAAGGCCTGAAAGCGGTCGCAGCGGGTATGAACCCGATGGACCTGAAGCGCGGTATTGACCAGGCTGTTATCGCTGCGGTTGAGAAACTGAAAGCGCTGTCTGTTCCTTGCTCTGACTCTAAAGCGATTGCGCAGGTAGGTACTATCTCTGCTAACTCCGATGAAACCGTGGGCCAGTTGATTGCTCAGGCGATGGAGAAAGTGGGTAAAGAAGGCGTGATCACCGTTGAAGAAGGCACCGGCCTGCAGGATGAGCTGGATGTGGTTGAAGGTATGCAGTTTGATCGCGGCTACCTGTCACCTTACTTCATCAACAAGCCAGAAACCGGTGCGATTGAACTGGAATCTCCGTTCATCCTGCTGGCTGACAAGAAAATCTCTAACATCCGTGAAATGCTGCCAGTGCTGGAAGCCGTTGCGAAAGCCGGCAAACCACTGCTGATCATCGCGGAAGATGTTGAAGGCGAAGCGCTGGCAACACTGGTGGTTAACACCATGCGCGGCATCGTGAAAGTGGCTGCGGTTAAAGCACCAGGCTTCGGCGACCGTCGTAAAGCTATGCTGCAGGATATCGCTATCCTGACCGGTGGTACCGTAATCTCTGAAGAGATCGGTATGGAACTGGAGAAAGCGGCTCTGGAAGATCTGGGCCAGGCAAAACGCGTTGTGATCAACAAAGACACCACCACCATCATTGACGGTGTGGGTGAAGAAGCGACAATTCAGGGCCGTGTAACCCAGATTCGTCAGCAGATCGAAGAAGCAACGTCTGACTACGACAAAGAAAAACTGCAGGAGCGCGTAGCGAAACTGGCAGGCGGCGTAGCCGTTCTGAAAGTAGGCGCAGCAACTGAAGTTGAAATGAAAGAGAAGAAAGCCCGCGTTGAAGATGCGCTGCACGCAACCCGTGCTGCTGTAGAAGAAGGTGTGGTTGCTGGTGGTGGTGTGGCGCTGGTTCGCGTGGCAGCACAGCTGGTTGATCTGCGTGGTCAGAACGAAGATCAGAACGTCGGTATCAAAGTTGCGCTGCGCGCGATGGAATCTCCACTGCGTCAGATCGTTTCTAACGCCGGTGAAGAGCCATCTGTTGTCGCTAACAACGTGAAAGCGGGCGACGGTAACTACGGTTACAACGCGCAGACTGAAGAGTACGGCAACATGATCGACTTCGGTATCCTGGACCCAACCAAAGTGACCCGTTCTGCTCTGCAGTACGCGGCCTCTGTTGCGGGTCTGATGATCACGACCGAATGTATGGTCACTGACCTGCCAAAAGGCGACGCACCTGATTTAGGCGGCGGCGCTGGCGGTATGGGTGGCATGGGCGGTATGGGCGGCATGATGTAATTGCCGTTGACTGCTTAAGTCATCAAAGAACCCCCGATCGGAAACGGTCGGGGGTTTTTCTTTTTCAGCGTCTGAATGCTGGCAGCAGCAGGAAAAACCCATTAACTTTTTTTATGTTCTGCATCATGGTTTAGTCAGGGCGGGATGCTCTAACTTAGATCCCGGCGCGAAATAGTGCGCTCTGAAAGGGATAAGCAACAGATTAAGGAAAATAAAAATGCACGATAAATGGGAATTTTATAAGGACGAAGCACACAAGTGGCGCTGGAGAAGAACGGCGCCCAACGGCAATATTACCGGCGCCGCCAGTCAGGGCTACGTTAACAAAGCCGATTGCATCGAAAATGCACGACGTAATGGCTACACCGGTTAAGGGCATCACGCTCTGACATCACCCTCGATCGGAAACGGTCGGGGGTTTTTCTTTTGGGTGGGAAAATAGTATAAGTAAGGCGCAATCGTTCGTCTTTCCTCTTGATATGTCACGCTGTCTGCGGCTGCGCCGACTGATCGACTGGCTTCATTTTATTCACCAGCATCGGCACGCTTGCCAGCCTGCAAGCGGCGTGAAATATTGAGACGATATAACGGGATAAGGGCAATGAATGTGCAGAAAGAAAAATCCTTTTTCTGCTACGCTGCCACCCGACTCTGATGATAATAAATGGGGATTACAATGCGGATTAACCTCTTGCTCGGACTGACGGCTGGCGCGTTATTGCTGGCGGGCTGCAGCAGCTCTACGCAACTCTCTTCAGCAGGACAGCGCGTGACGTTCACCGATCAGCAGCCTGGCAATACCTGTCAGCTTCTGGGCAATATTACCGGCTCACAGAGCAACTGGCTGAGCGGTGCGGGCGGCGAAACCAGCGCACTGCGTGGCGCAGCAAACGACCTGCGCAATCGCGCAGCGGAGATGGGCGGTAACGTGATTTATGGGGCAACCAGTCCGACGCAGAACCTGTTATCCGCGTTTGCGCCACTCGACAGCAAAATGACCGGCCAGGTCTACAAGTGCCCATAATGTGAATCAGGCAGTCTGCCAAATTGAACCGGCCAGCCTTGTGCTGGCCGTTTTTATTCCTGACGTAACTGTAAATCTAACGGTGTTTTACTTGGCTCTCCGCCAATTTCACGCGCCAGCTTTGGCACCAGATAGCCGGAGACCTGTGACAGTAATGCACGCACCAGCTGGCGGGCCTCGTCATCTGACACAAAGAAATGCGCCGCACCCTGTACCTTATCCAGCACGTGCAGATAGTAGGGCAGAATGCCGGCATCAAATAGCGCATTGCTCAGGGTGGCCAGCGTCTGCGCATTATCGTTGATGCCACGCAACAGGACGCTCTGATTCAGAAGGGTGACACCGGCACGCTTCAGGCTGCTCATCGCCTCACGCAGCTCATCATCAATCTCCTGCGCATGGTTGATGTGCGTCACCATCACCACCTGCAGTCGCGTCTCGCTTAACATCTGACAGAGCTGATCGGTAATGCGCGCCGGTATCACCACCGGTAAACGGCTGTGGATGCGCAGACGTTTCAGATGCGGGATCTGTTCCAGCGCGGCGATAAGCCAGGCGAGCTCATGATCTTTCGCCATCAGCGGATCGCCGCCGGAGAAAATGATCTCATCCAGCTCGGGATGATTGGCGATATAGTCCAGTGCAGCCTGCCAGCTACGCTTGTTGCCGGGATTATCCTGATAGGGGAAATGACGACGGAAGCAGTAGCGACAGTTGACGGCGCAGCCGCCTTTTACCAACAATAAAGCCCGGTTTCGGTATTTATGCAGCAATCCAGGTACAACGTTGCTTTGTTCATCGAGCGGATCGGTGCTATAACCTGGCGCATCAGTGAATTCCTGGCGGCGGGTCAGTACCTGAAGCAGCAGCGGGTCGTGCGCATCGCCTTTTTTCATCCGGCGGATGAACGCATGCGGTACACGTAAGGCGAAAAGACGCCGCGCATCCGCACCTTCAGCCAGCTCAGTGTGCTGATCAAGGGCTAAAATCCGCAGTAATTCATCAGGTTCGGTGACAACATCCGCAAGTTGCTGCAACCAATCTTCTCTGGAAGGTGTTTTTAGGGTTACAATGTGTGCCATTTTTTTGGCTTAGTACCAGTGTCAATTTTCGTAGAGGGCCTTCATGGCGACTTATTCTAGCAACGATTTCCGTCCCGGTCTTAAAATCATGTTCGAAGGCGAGCCGTATGCCATCGAATCCAGTGAGTTCGTTAAACCGGGTAAAGGTCAGGCATTCGCGCGCGTTAAAATGCGTCGCCTGCTGACGGGTTCTCGCGTTGAGAAAACTTTTAAATCTACCGACTCCGCCGAAGGCGCTGACGTAGTAGATACCAACCTGAACTACCTGTACAACGACGGTGAGTTCTACCACTTCATGCATCCGGAAAGCTTTGAGCAGTTCCAGGTTGAAGAGAAGACGGTAAGCGATGCAGCGAAATGGCTGCAGGATAACGCTGAATGTATCGTTACGCTGTGGAACGGTCGTCCGATCGCCGTTCAGCCGCCGAACTTTATCGAAGCTGAAGTTATCGAAACCGATCCAGGCCTGAAAGGTGATACCGCAGGGACTGGCGGCAAGCCAGCTAAACTCTCTACCGGTGCCGTGGTGAAAGTGCCACTGTTCGTGCAAGAGGGCGAAGTGGTGAAAGTTGACACCCGCTCTGGCGAATACGTGTCACGCGTGAAATAAGATTCGCAGGCGCATCTTCTGGTGCGCCTTTTTCTTGTCTGAGAGAAAAAAATGATCAAGCTGGCAAAATTAATCGCGTTCGCGTTGCTGGTCTCCTCTGCGCTAAGCGCCTGCAACACATTCCACGGTTTTGGCGAAGATGTCTCTCACTTAGGTGGTGCCATTTCGCGAGCAGCAAAATGACCTTAACTGATTGTCCTTTTTAAAGTCTCACCAGCAGCAACTGCCGGAAATCCGGCTATGCTTAAAGCGCTGTACTTTACATCCATCAAAAAGGACATTGTTATGTTAAAGAAAAGTATTGCTGCAATCTTCTCTGTACTGGTGCTCTCTTCCCTGCTCACAGCTTGTAATACAACGCGTGGCGTAGGTGAAGATGTCGAAGCGGGCGGCCAGGCGATTCAGAACAGCACGAAGTAACCTGTTATTCCAACCGGTACGAAATGCTTTTCGTACCGGCTTGTCAGATTCTGCACTATTTCTGTTTTACCCAGATTAACTCTTCAACCGGGAAACCATCCCGACGCGCCTGATCAACCAGTTTCTCTTTTACGCCCGGTTCCAGTTGTGGTGTGCGTGACAGTATCCAGAGATAGTGGCGATTCGGTCCACATACCAGCGCATAGCGGTAGTCAGGATCGAGAGCAATCACGTTATAGCCGCCATAGAAGGGGCCGAAGAAAGAGACTTTCAGAGAAGCCCGCGTGGGTTCACCGGTGAAGTAGGCTTTGCCGACGCTCTCCTGCCAGCGCTGCTTTTTGACGTTATAACCACGGTTGATTACCTTCAGGCCGCCATCTTCACGCGGGCTGTAGTTTGCCGTTACCTGTTCAAGTCCGCGCTCAAAAGGGTGGTTAAGGCGGGCAATCTCATACCACTGACCGAGATATCGCTGGCTGTCAAAGTTATCTACGACCGTGACGTTCTTTGGCGGCGTAGTGCTGCAGGCGACAGAGAGAAAAGCACTCAGGCTGGCAACAACTGTTTTCCATGGAGACATAGTGGGATTCCTTTGTGATTTAACCGCTTAAGTATAGAAGCCGAAACGCTGTTTTTGGCAGTACGGGCACGAGATTGTTTGCCGCAGGCATTGCAGGTAGACTTCCCCCCCTAATTTGCATCAGGAGTCATCACCATGAGCGAAACGGCAAGCTGGCAACCAAGCGCATCCATCGCCAATTTGTTAAAACGCGCCGCTACTTTAGCAGAAGTGCGTCGTTTCTTTGCCGATCGCGGCGTGCTGGAAGTGGATACGCCGGCGATGAGCCAGGCCACCATTACCGATATCCATCTGGTGCCATTCCAGACGCGTTTTGTCGGGCCTGGCGCTGCGCAGGGGCGCGATCTCTGGCTGATGACCAGCCCGGAATATCATATGAAACGCCTGCTGGCGGCGGGCAGTGGCCCGATCTATCAGATGGCGCGCAGCTTCCGCAACGAAGAGGCGGGACGTCACCACAACCCGGAATTCACCATGCTGGAGTGGTACCGGCCGCATTATGATATGTACCGTCTGATGAACGAAGTCGACGATCTGATGCAGCAGGTGCTGGAGTGTGACAGCGCTGAGTCGCTCTCCTATCAGCAGGCGTTTATCCGTCATCTTGAGCTGGATCCGCTGTCAGCGGATAAAGCGCAGTTGCGTGAAGCGGCAGAGAAACTGGGTGAAGGCGAGCTGGCGCGTGCAGAAGAGGATCGCGATACCTTACTGATGCTGCTGTTTATGCTGGGTGTGGAACCAAAGATTGGTCAGGATAAACCCTGCTTTGTTTATCATTTCCCGGCCAGCCAGGCAGCCCTGGCGGAGATCAGCACCGAAGATCACCGTGTAGCCGAACGCTTTGAGGTCTATTACAAAGGCATTGAGCTGGCGAACGGTTTCCGTGAACTGACCGACAGCCGTGAGCAGCGTCAGCGTTTTGAGCAGGATAACCGTCGCCGTGCGGCGCGCGGCCTGCCTGTGCATCCTATTGATACGTATCTGCTGGATGCGCTGGCGCATGGCATGCCAGCCTGTTCCGGGGTCGCACTGGGAATTGATCGCCTGATCATGCTGGCGTTGAAAGCGGAGTCATTGAGCGATGTCATCGCGTTTCCGGTGGATCGCTGCTAATCGGTTAATCACAAACGATGGCGGATTAGAGGGGAAGGGTTGGCCCGGATGAAGAGCAAAGCGTCCGAGCCAGGATGGCGAGGCCGACCGCCATGGATGGCGGCCTTCTTTGCGATCAGCCGGGCCATCCCTGACCTGGCACAGGTTTCAGCTAACTGCTGCTGTCAGGAAACTCCTGAATGGTGACCGGCAGCGTCAGTTTCTGATCGTTTCGCAGTACCTGCACATCAATCACTGAACCCGGGCGAATTTCTGCTACCTGATCCATGGTCTCCTGTGCGGAGATGGCTGGCTTGCCATTAACGCTGAGCAGCACATCGTTGGCCTGAATCCCGGCTTTATCCGCTGGCCCATCTGGCGTGACCACGCTGACAATAATGCCCTGAACCCGATCCAGATTGCTGCCCTGTCCATGCAGCGGCGGCAGCTCACGCCCGGTAATGCCGATATAGCCGCGGATCACCCGACCATCACGAATCAGCTTATCCATGATCTTCGAGGCTAAAACGGTTGGAATGGCGAAACCAATCCCTTCCGGGGTTTCACCATCACTACTTTTATCGAAGGTCAGGGTGTTAATGCCCATCAGCTCGCCTAGCGAGTTAATCAGCGCGCCGCCGGAGTTACCCTGATTGATTGACGCATCGGTCTGCAGGAAGTTCTGTCGGCCTGATGAACTTAAGCCAACCCGGCCCGTGGCGCTGATGATGCCCTGCGTGACCGTCTGACCGAGGTTATAGGGGTTGCCGATAGCCATCACCACATCCCCGATATGCGCCTGGCGATTTGGATTGATGGGGATAACGGGCAGGCCGGAGGCCGTGATCTTCAGTACCGCCAGATCGGTCATGCCATCGGAACCCACCAGCGTCGCTTCAAAGAAGCGGCCATCCTGCAGCGCCACGATAATTTGATCGGCATTATTGATTACATGCTTATTGGTAAGGATGTAGCCTTTTGCATTCATGATCACCCCTGAACCCAGGGTCGTGATGCCACGGTTGTTGTTGCCGTGGGCGCTACGATTGTAAACGTTCACAACGGCAGGCACGGCGCGGCGCACCCCTTGATTGAAGCTAAAGGGTGTTTCGTCTGTAATATTTTCGTGGTTATAGAGGGCGTCGCTGCCCATACGCAGTGCAGGCAGTGCTGCGAGCAAAATACCCGCCACAATCAGGCCCAGCACCACGGCACGCAAAAGTTTAAGAAACATGGTGTTAAATTACGCCAGGGGAGATCGCAGGGGAGAATAGCATGAGAGCGGCGGACACACACGCGCTTGTGTCCGCCGTAATGCGAGGTTTATCTCAACAACAGATAGATACTTTCATCGCCGCGCACCACATTCAGTGCCAGTACCGGCGGTTTCCCTTCCAGTATTTTACACATTTCAGCAATGGTCTGAACCCGGTTGCGGTTAACGCCGATAATCACATCATCTTTCTGCAGACCAACCTGTTCAGCCGGTGTGCCTTTTTCGATGGTATCGACCTTCACGCCTTTATCACCGGTTTTAGTCTGTCCATCATTCAGGGTTGCGCCCTGAAGCGCGGGTGACATCAGCTGTGCGCTGGCGGTGCTCTGTGCGCTCTGCTCCAGCGTAACGGTAACCGTTAATGGCTTACCTTCACGCAGCAGGCCAAGTTTAACCTGTTCACCTGGCGGCGTGGTTCCTACTTTCACGCGCAACTCAGCGAAGCTGGTAATCGGCTTGTCGTTGATCGACGTAATGATATCGCCTGACTTCACGCCCGCTTTCTGCGCAGCAGATTGCGGTAAGACTTCAGAGACAAAGGCGCCGCGCTGTGCATCGACATTGAATGCTTTAGCCATATCGGCTGTCATTTCAGTGCCTTTGATGCCGAGCTGACCGCGCTTCACTTCACCAAATTTAATCAGCTGCTGCGCGAGGTTCATCGCCATATCACTCGGGATAGCAAAGCCGATACCGATGTTGCCGCCATCGGGCGCCAGAATGGCGGTGTTAATCCCGATCAGTTCACCGTTGAGGTTAACCAGCGCACCACCGGAGTTGCCCCGGTTAATGGCCGCATCTGTCTGGATAAAGTTTTCGTAGTTTTCCACGTTCAGGCCACTGCGTCCCAGCGCGGAGACGATACCTGAGGTGACCGTTTCACCCAGACCATAAGGGTTGCCGATCGCCACGGTATAATCGCCGACGCGCAGGTTGTCAGAGTCAGCGATTTTGACTGCGGTAAGATTTTTGGCTTCCTGCAGCTGAATCAGGGCAATGTCAGAGCTGGGATCTTTACCGATGACTTTGGCGTCATAGCGACGACCGTCGCTGAGCTGTACCTGAATTTTGGTGGCATTATTCACGACGTGGTTATTAGTTACCACATAGCCTTTTTCAGCGTTAATGATGACGCCCGATCCCAGAGCACGGAATTTTTCCTGCTGTGTATCAGGCACTGGCGCGCCGCCGTTACCGCCTGCACCGTCGCCGTTCTGGCACATCGGTGAACCCTGGAACGGGGAACCATCCTGGCAGAATGGCGAATTGTCGCCAAAGAATTGCTGAAATTGCTGCGGCATACGCGGGGTTTTCACCGTGGTGGTCCCCTCGACGCTGATACTGACCACAGACGGCATCACCTTCTCCAGCATCGGTGCCAGACTTGGCTGTTGCAGGCTATCGGAAGAGGCCGTTTGCGCAGCAGAAACAGTAACAGGGGCGAGCGCCATGCTCAGGCTCAACGCCAGCGCACTTAACATTAAGGTCTTTTTTTTCATTTTTCGTTTCTCAATAAGATTACTGTTCAGACCATTGCTGTGGTCGAAAGGTGAGATAAATGTTTTAGCGCGAAGTTCCTTTAAAAGTTTAAGGCAAAAGTAAAAATTTATTCGCGCTCTTTACAATTGGCGGCTTATTCTACCGCCATCAGTCGCCGGTACTCATCCCAGGCATAGAGATCGGTCATACCACTGATATAATCCTGAATGAGCCGGAAGCGATAATAACGTTCCCACAACAGACGCTGATATTTATGTTCTACAACCAGATTACGCATCTTATGCAAATAGGCTTTACGGTGTTTACCCGAGAGCTTATGAAAAAGCCGGGTTTCGATCGGATGCTGACGCAGGAAATCTTCATTTATCAGCGTGGTAAAGGCTTCGTAATTAAGGCGCATCAGCGGCTGATAGATCTCCAGCAGCCCTTTAATCACCCGGTAACCCTGCAACTCCAGCTGCTCTACTTCAGAATGATTAAAGACCTGCTGGCGCGCAACGGTTTTAAACAATTGCAGTAAGCGGCCCTCTTCACCCTCATCTTCCAGTAGCGCATGGTTAAAACTTCCATCGAATATAGCAGGGAGATTATCAACAAAACGTTTCACCGCATAGCTTACCAGCACGCTCTGAACATTTACGCGGAGTGACATAAAAAATTGATCGCTGCGGCTTCGGCGTTTTTTACTGCAGGCTTCACGCCAGGCTTCGCCAATAGTCCGGCTGAAAGCGTCATTATTTTTAACCGGCCCCCAGGCTTTATTGAGAAACTCATACAAACTTTCAACATTAAAGATATCTTTTTCTACAGCGTCGTCCAAATCGGCAATACAATAGGAGATATCATCCGCAGCTTCCATTATATAAGTCAGCGGAAAACGGTGGTGTTCTTCCATATTGGTGGCAGCACGCAGGTCGGCAATATAATCCTGCTCAGAGAGATAAAACCCAGGCTTCTTCATGAGTACGCTAAATTCGGCGGGCTTTTCCCCCTGCCACCAGGCAGGCGCGGTATATTTCAGGATGCAGGCGACCTGAGAATAACTGAGATTCAGTTGCAGCAGCGTATGCACCATCCGGATCGCCTGCGCATTGCCTTCAAAGTGACAGAGATCCTGGCGGATCATGGCGTTGAGTTGATCAAAGGCTTTACGCTGTGCTTCTCCTTCCACGCCGGCCACCAGCGGATCCACCAGCTCGGCAGAGAGGTTCTCTTCAAACCAGTCGTTAATCGCCGCCTCGCCAAAATGGCCAAAAGGTGGATTACCGACATCATGCATCAGACAGGCCATCTCAATCAGACTTTCAAACGCGCCTTCCAGCTCATCAAGACCATACTGCGCCAGCCCGCCCTGCATCTTCAGGGTTTGCAGGATCTCTTTGGTGATGTAACGCCCGGTCTGCTGCACCTCCAGCGAATGCGTCAGGCGGGAACGAACGGCAGCGTTACGCTCCAGCGGAAACACCTGCGTTTTTTGCTGCAAACGCCGGATAGCGGCGGAGTTTATAATCCGTCCGCGATCGCTCTCAAAATGGCGCGTAATGTAATATTCGCCTTCCGGTTCCTTGCGGCTGTTATAAGGGCGCGAGAAGCTGATCTTCTTCCTGAAATTGATCGCTGACATGGATTACCCCTTATTTTTTCGTGAATTAATCCCCTGAATGCCATGGTAGACTATGCCCTAAATTT